>JAGVVM010015728.1:0-19834 GCA_019149425.1 Psidium friedrichsthalianum | reverse complement strand
AAGCATAATGAAATTGGCTTTGCAATTGACCTCTGATTTTCATTTAAGACATTGCATGGGGTTGACAGAAGCAACATCTTTTATCAGACATGAGGAAACCGTTTCCAAAACAATACAGATGATAACACGAAATAACAAACCCAAAATCTCTCGAATCACTGATGCAAAAGAGTACATCAACATAATAGTGTCGACGCCTTAAATTTTGATTCCCCTTTTCAATCATTAAATTTTGCATAAAAATTAAGGACTAACCTTAATCCTTAATCGAGAATATCTAATTCATTTTCATTTTATTTTACTTGCATATAGTATGGTCACATTACAAAATCGGATCCACGGGGAATGACACAAATGAAAGGTTAAGAAATTAATTTGACGTAAGCCCGCAAGGTAGTAATTTTCAATTTAACCCGGCGAGTAGGTGTTGACCGAACTGTTACATGAACGTGGACATGGGAGGGTCCTTGATTTGGGACGAAAGGAAATAATAAATATTATATTTTGCTTCTTTTTTCCCCCTTGGAGAAACCAATCCTCCCACTATGAAAGGGGTTGTCTCTTTCTGAGAACATGGGGCATTTCATTGCGCCAAAACGGCGGCAAAGATCGAGAGTTCGCCGACACAACCAGAGAGAAACAGCGAAAAAGCACGCAAGTGAGAAAAGAACAAAAATTCAGATTGGGGGCGGGTCTTTCCGAAGAAAGCACGTGAGAGAAAGGAAAAGAAGTCTTGATGAGAAAGCAAAAGGTTCTCATCTTCCCAACCAGGCCCGATGAGGCCCTTTTGGCGAATCAGCAGATCCAGGCAATTTCCCCCACCATTCCGACGCCGACTCTTTGCTGTTCCGACACTGCTGCTGCTGGGCCCTGACACCTAGCTGCTCTCCACAGAGACGCGAGCTTCAGTCTCCAGATTCACTTGTATGAGTGTCGCGACCTGCCTTAAACTCTCCCGAGGGTCCGACGAATTTAGAGGTATTACTACCGATTTTAGATGCAAACTCTCCCGAGTCTTATCTCGCGTGATGTGAATTTCGTTTCTGTAATTAGCAACCTAAAATGCTACTAGGAATCGCCGATAACTTATTGAGGTCGGCTCGAAATCAATCGAGGCATGAAAGAAAAACATCTTATTTCATAGGAGGGAAATAGAAAAAATAAATAATGAGAAGTTAAAATGAAAGTGTCCTTTTAACCTCAACATTTCGATACCAACCGCACTGTTCCAGGAGAGTATCTTAAATCAATTATAAAGCAAGAAAGTGCAATAATTCCAGTGGGACCTGGGACATCAATTTTACTTCAAAAAAAAAATAAATAAATAAAACGTCAAGAAGCGCATGCTAAATGCCTTTAAAGGACCATTTTACCCCTCCACGAGTCCGGCAGCCAATAAGTTCCTTTAACGAAACTCCCTGATGAACTTCTCTCGGGTGTGACGCTTTGCTTTGATCTGGAATACTACTCTCAGGTCGTCGTCATCGGACTGAGCAACCGACCAGCACGGGTCTGTGGCGCACACATTTTTCAGCTTTCCTGTTGACAGAGAATGAGATGGAACAATGTACCATCCCTGTGCGCATCCACGAGTGAGTAAAACTTGTATGGCAATGTTGATCGTTCCCAAAGGAAGACTTGATTAGCATTTTATCAACGAACATATGGACGGGGGGCCTTCTTGATCTGGAACTTGAGGCAGCTGGTGAGAAGTGCGGCCTCGTAACCGTGAAGTCGAAGGTGTGGCTGGACGGGCCGCGCCGGAAGGGAGACGATGAGGTAGACACCGTGGGGTTGAGGTCCATGGCGAGATAATGGTTATCACCGGAGGCAGAAACACCATGTCGCTGGGCTTTGAGGAGGCCGCACTTCACCACTTTGGCATCTCTCGTTTCTTTTGGGGTCTCGCAGAAGAGAGAATGGGTTCAGGCCTGAAGTTGAAAGGGACATTCATAAGAAGCCTAAAAATATTGTCCAGTGTTGGTCCTCTTATAACGTTTATTCAAGTTCATCGCAGATGCAAAAATCCTCTTTTATGTCTGGACAATTTCATTGAGCTATGCAGTACATCCCCGCCAACACCTTTTACCAGATTATGTCCCGGTTCTCCTTCGGCACATTATGTGACATGATCTGGATTGAAAAGAATCATATTCTTTTTCGAATCAAAAGCGATTTCATGCCAGTTTGTTTGGCAGTTCACGACCATTCATCTACCTACTCATTTCGGATTACATGTTTCCTCTCTTTAGATCTGCTAATTAAAAAGGTATGATGCTTCCGTACGTTAGTTTGTTCTCAAGTTGGAATAATAGGGGGCATGTAATAACATTCATCAAGAATTTCGAAAAGAATCTCAGTCCCAATGCTTCATCCAAATTGAATACTATGTGTGGTAGGGGTTTACCGAACCTGATAAAACTTACATGCTACTTCGGATGTTTATTAATGAATCAAACATGGAAGAAAGAAGAGAAAAAATAGAAGATGTCAGGTCCCTTGAGCTGGCTGTGCAGCTCATTAGAATTTAAACCTGGTCATGAAAGGGCCATCTAATAATGAAGAGATGCCACAAGGGTGATAATGGCATGTGAACCGCCATTGCTAGACTAGAAGCTTACCATAAGCTGCGATAGCAACAAGTTCATTTCTCAAAAACTATTTCAAAATTCCTCCCTCCCAAGTCTCTCTCTCTCTCTCTCTCAAGCGCAGGTATGGCCTCCTTGTCTCTGACGACAACCATTACATCGACCAAGGACCTCGAGGCCCACGATGTCCACCTCATCGTCTCTCTCTCCAGCGACGAGAGCAACAAGAAGCGGCCCACCCCCGTCTACAAGAAAGGCAGCACCGACACCTGGTCGGGCCACACCTTCGAATTCATCGTGGAAGATCTCAAATCCCGCCTCGAGTTCAAGATCGAGAAGAACACCTCGGGCTTCAAGAGGTGTTGGCGATGCGGATGTGCCGGTCACGGATCTGCTTGCGAATGGCTGCGCTGGCGACATGAAGCCGAAGGTGCTGAGCCGCGAAGTGAGGTCATCGTCCCCGAAGACCAAGGAGAAGACCATGGCGTTCTTGAATTTTTCTCACAAGGTCGGCGAGCATTCCTCATCGAGGCGCCCCTGGAGCTGGAGGAGGAGACAGTCGTGCCTATCCCAGTTGCCACATGTTTGGATCCCCTAACATAATGTTAGGAGTGACATTATTCAATCCGGGCCATTCGATTCAAAATGGACGGCCCAGATTGATCCACATCATCTTTTTTAAAAAGGGGGAAAATTTTCGGCGGGAATTTTAAAATTTTGAATTAATCAATCTAGGCCGCCCATTTTTAAATTGGACGACCCAGATCCCTTATGTCACCCCTAACATAGTTTCATTGCCACTGTTGAACACGGGTGCGACAGTATGGGTTATGCAGTTGGGGCGTACACGCCACCCATACCTGCATCGCACCATCGGACGGCATATCTGCCGAACGCCACTCCCACCTATTTTTATGGGCCCCCCGCAGGATACGGCCCGCAAGCCTCGCCGGCGCTGCACCCCGGCAGGAACTTCCTAGGAGGTTGGGTAGTGGGGTCGCCGTGAGCATGATCATAAAAGTGTTCAATAACCTCAGATTGGATGTCGGGGATTTTACCGATGCCTGGTTTTGATATGTGAAACGTTCGTTGCATACGTATTTGTTTGTCTTGTGTATGTTACGTTGGTTTGTGTTCTATGTCGATTGGAAACAATTAGTTTCTGATTGAGTGCACTCTAAATGGTGTATATCATCTTTTATAACGTTTTATTCAAATTTATGCAGATGCAAAATCCTCTTACGTACCGGAGAGTTTCAAAATTTTTAGACTTCTCATGAATGTTCCATTTCAACTTCACCTGAACCCTTTTGCATTTAAGATGATGTACACCACATACATCGACTTTACATCGATATGAAAGTTATATATTACAATTCTAACTTGACATGGACACTTAGGGTGCGCATGTAATACTTCTACTTAGAAATCAACTTTTGGCCAGAAGTTGATTTTTTCTACTTCTACTCAAAAGTAGAAGTTGATTTTTTCACTTCTACTCTAGAAGTTGATTTCTGATCAAAAAATTCGTTTGGTAACGGTTTGAAAATTTCTACTTCTGAAATATTATTAACAAAAAATATTTTATAAAAAATTATTGTTGGCGGCCAAAAATTTCTATTTTTATTTTATTTTTAAACATTTTAAAAAATAATTTTATTATTAAAAAATATTATTAACTTTTTATAATTAAAAAAATATTTATTTTTTTTACTCTAGTGGCCGGAGATGCAATGGCCAGCGGAGGTCGATGGTAGATTGAGGCAGCAAAGTGAAGTGGTCAACAGTTGGTAGCAGAGGTGGCAATTGGTGGTGGTTGGTAGTGGTCAACGGTCGAAGGAGGTTGGCAGTGGGTATGGTTGGCAGCAGCGGTGGTCTACGGTGGTCGGCAATTACCAGCAATGGTTCTTAGACTAGAAAGGATAGAAAAGAGAGAAAACGATCAATTTAGGACTTGAACTTATTGATTTGTTCAATATAGTCCTTAGATTTTTTGCTTTATCTTCAATTTAGTCCTTGGACTATATGAAATTTTTTAAAGACATCCCTGATTTTGAATTAATAGAAGAACAATATGAACATGCACAAAAAATATAGGATCACATTAAAAAAATTAAATATTGAGGGACAACATTGCATTTTGGGCTAAAGTTCAAATACTATATTGAATAAATTAAAATTCAATGATCACATTACACATTTAGCCAAAATTCAGAGAATATTTGTGTCATTTTCCCATCTATTTATTATGGGGA
Source organism: Psidium friedrichsthalianum (assembly GCA_019149425.1). Taxonomy (NCBI): domain Eukaryota; kingdom Viridiplantae; phylum Streptophyta; class Magnoliopsida; order Myrtales; family Myrtaceae; genus Psidium; species Psidium friedrichsthalianum. Next base: position 14,991 of record JAGVVM010015728.1, on the reverse strand, counting down.
TATTTACATATATCTTGGGGAAGTTTACCTCCATAAGGGAGAATTACCACAAAAAAAAAAAAAATCCTAAACATATTGTAATTGTGTCAATTCAATCCTAATATTTTTTTTTTGCTAATTGAGCCCTGGATTTTTGCAATTGTGTCAATTCAGTCCATTTGACCTGTCAATACTAATATGGCGCTACCATCGATGACGTAACAAATTTTTAATAATATTTTAAATATATTTCAAATTTTAATTAATTTTTGAATAAATTTTCTGTCTTTTTTACCTTTTTTTTTTTTTTTTTATGGTTTAGGCCTACGAGCCCTCATGACCTTGTCTAGACGTGATGGGGTTTGTGAGCCTCCTCCCAGCGGTTGGTGGCTGGCAAGAACACTAACAAAAATTAAAAAATTACCTTGCCAACATCAGTAGCAAAATGGACTGAATTGACATGATTGCAAAATATTTAGGGCTGAATAAAAAAAAGATTTAGAATTTTATTGCACAATTACAATAAATTTAGGAATTTTTTGATAATTTTCTCCCGTATCTCTTTACACCTCAAAGATTATTTTACCTCACTCTCCCTTTGTCACTTTATTTCTTTCTATGCACCGGTGACAAATATTTGGGGGCAAAAGTGCTATTTTATTCTTTTGCAATTATTCGCACCTCCGAACTGAGTACAAAACGGGCCTAAGGCATAGGCCCGAAACTTATGAGAGTGGCCCAATCCTTTTACTCTTTTCGCATGAGCCCTTTTTTTAATGAGGCCCAAAGAATCTAAAAATGGCCCAACCTTTGCCCAGTTTCTGGAAGCCGAGGCCAACAGTTGTCGATTACGGTACATGAAGGCTTTGTACAATTTTCCTCGGTACCTCGGCACGCACTCTTCTCTTGCTTAAGCAATACCGGAAGTTGGAGCATGGACTCGCGTAACACCGACGATTGCGCAACTTTTAGAACCTCGGAACGATAAATTAGACGACTATGAAATCGCGGGTTCCGTACAAGAAAACTTTCTACTTTTTTGTTGGGATATTGGGCTTCATAGCATGAACTTTGGGCTCACAAGAAGTAATCTGACGAGACCAAATGCCTGGGCTTTAGGCCCATTTATTGGGACTGAATGAACCGGTCCATCCATCCATCCTTTTATGTAAAAAAGTGGTGACTGCTGGCGAGGCTAAGTTGAGCCATCTCAAATTACTACAGCTTCCTATTCTGGACACCGGAGTCGATAAGAAAAAATACAAAATCATTCTACCTTTACAAGCTAAATAATCGAATTACGGTCGGAAACACGATGATTCCTGTCATATACAGGTTAAGCTCACCGTGTTGAGTCCCCTTGTTCCAATTCCGTTGGCTTGTTCAGGCCAGTTGCGTAAGAAAAAATTTGTAATATTTAATTATGGTGTCGCAGGCCCGTTTGAGCTTGCACGTCGAGTTAATTTAAGTTTGTAGTGTGATGCGTTTGCTCGTTTGTTTTTTAAGTAACGTCTTATACATTTGTGGATCTCTTTTAGATTTTTAGCCAGTATAATTCGAGATTAGACTGATGATATTATAAGAATTCAATGGCGCAAGAATTCTTAGAACGCGCACATCACCTTGTCAAATGGAGATTGTGTATTCGCCAAAAGTCTCGATAATCTATCGAGATGGACACTTTAATCCATGCTCACTCACATGTGAAGAAAACCCTCAAATCATACCTTTCTCCTCTCTCTCTCTCTTCTTGCCAAGTGTTTGTGCGATGGTCACTATTTGACAACGCTACGTGCAAAAAAACGGCCATAAAAAGCAAGATATTCCAAATTCTAAATCTAAAATAAAGATACATATCATTCAGGTAATGTGATTACTACTTACACCGCGTATATTGATCTGCATAACAAATGGTTAAAGTGCTTCTCTCGAGGAAATTACCAATCACAAACCCATATAAACCCATTATGTGGATGTTAATTTGGTAATAAACGTTTCAATTTGATAAATTTAATCCTAAAGCCTTTTAACAAATTATCAATGAGGTCATCATTACCAATTTTGGCCGACATTCGCTAACGAGGGACAGCCGTCTTACGGGACAATGCCTACCATCCATACCACGGAGGATGCTAAGTTTGAACAATTTTTACTAATTTTTTTTTAAAATTTTCGAATGACAATCTTTTTTCCTTTTTTTTTCTTCCTTTCCTTTTTCTTTTTTTCTTATTTCCCTTCACCGGTTCGCCTCCTCCGGTAATGGCTAACAGAGGTCGCTAGCCCTCTCCTGTCCCAAATATGGCAAGGGATCACGGGCCCCTGCTATGACTAGCGAGAGCGTCACGGACCTCGTTGACCCTTAGTAAAAAATACAAGAAATAAATTAACAAAAATTATTTGAAAATTGTAAACATAGTCCACTTCAATGCTGCTATGCCATGTAAAACGGCTGGCGCCTATGTCAACTGATTTTTTATCAAAATTGGTTAAAAGATTACACTGACAATTTGCCAAAAGTTTTAGGATTAAATTGATCAAATTTAAAAAAAAAATGAGTTAAGGACAGAATTAGCATCTGTATAATAGCTTTATGACATTTTATGTAATTATCTCTGTCTTTGTGATCCACTACTAGGCGTCGCTAGTGCCTCTACACCCCTTTTTTTCGCTTTCACATCGACCTTCTCCGCATTGTTTCCATCACCATCCAGAACGATGAGTTATACTCCCTCCCTCCCTCCCTTGCTATTTAGTCATCGGGCCTCTAGATCTGGAGGCAATGACTCCTAGCTAAACGACCTTTACACTCGACAACAAGGTTGAGATCTTAATAGCCATGAAGGAGCCACTTCGATTGGGATCGATATGATGGTGTTGAGGATTGAAGTTGGAGATCTTGATAGCCTTTGAGTCGTCGGGTCTCCAGATCTCGGGATGATAACTCTTAAATGACCTTTAGACTCGACAACAAGGTTAAGATCTTAATAGCCGTGAAGGAACCACTTAGGTTGGGTTGACTTGGTGGCGGTGAGGATTGAAGTTAAAGATCGCCATAGCCATTGAGTTGTCGGGCCTCTACATCCGGAGACGATGATTCCTAAATGACCTTTGGATCAACAACGAGGTTGAGATCTTAATAGCCATCAAGGAGCCACTTAGATTGGGATCGACATGATGGCAGCAAGGATTGAACTTAGAGAGAGAGAGAGAGAGAGACAGAGACAGAGAGTCATGTATGGTCGCGATCCTACAAAGAAGTGTGAGGATTGTAGTTGGATAAACATGCATGGCCATCCTAGGAGGAATATGTACATTTTTTCAATTAGTTATTTACCGTCCTTATAAACAAATCTCTTAATATGATATTATGTGGCTGAAATCCTAGGAAGAAAAATGACATTAGGGGATTGGATTTATCAAGAATCCACGAGAAATTCAACTTTTGACTGAAATTACTATCTATGATAAGTTAGACGTGCCGACATGGCAATTTCCTCTATGTCTACATATATCAAAGCGAAGAAGGGTGCACAGGATTGAGCCGCGGGGCCTATTTGAGCGTTTCCTTTCCATTTTGCCCTGTGTCTTTTCCTTTATTTTAAGGTCGTTGGCATGGAGAAAATTGGAAATTAATCTAATTTAGTCCCAAAGATATTGAATTTTTACCAATTCAATTCTAAGCATTTTAATTGTGCCAAGTGAGTTATAAACATTTTCACGTTCTGCCAATTGAGTCCACTCAATCAATTTTGATTGAAAACTTCTGACGTGAATATCAACCATCCTATGTAGATAACATGTAACCTTCAAACTGCTCGAATTGGTTTGTCATCAGTGTGCTGCAACTACAACACGAATCAAATTGGTTTAAGCATGACAATTCAATGTCTCATTTGGAATGCCATTTATAAGGTATAATTATTTTATTTCAACAAATTATGATGTGTTAATGACTTGCAGTATTTATATAAAATGTCGGCTAAAGTACACCACAAGTGCCAAAACTTGTGTACGGCATGCACTTTACCGCCAAAACTTTCAAAACGTTCACTTTAATGCCAAGTTTTTTGAAAATCGTTCACTTCAGTGCCAAGTTCTATCTGAAGCATACGTGGCTCCCTGGAAAGTCTACGTGGAGGACAACGTGGCTCACCGGAAGCCGACTTAACAATTTAAAGAGCAAATGATGTTGTTCAAGCTGAATTCACCCAAACATAAACCCTAAATCCCCAAGTTGAATCCTAATTATAGACCCTAAATCCCCAAATTCAACCCCAAATTACAAATCCTAACCCATGGATGAATGAAATTGAGCGAGTGATGGCGGTGAGCAAGTAATAGCAGCGACTCCACGAGAGAGGACCGTTGGAGTGAGAAAACGATGGCAGCAACTCCATGATGGGAGTGAGAAATGACAATGACTCCACGATCGACCAGAGACCAATGACGGCGAGCGACCAACGGTGCCGACTTCTCGAGCGACCGATGGTGGCGAATCCACAAGCGGTTGATTTCTGGATTTCCATCGGAGACCAACAACTATGATCAAGCAACATTGTTTTTCTTTTCTGCCCTTTCACAAGCCATGTCGGACTTCTACCGTGGCAGCTGCTTGTAAAAATTTGCCACATAAGATAATAAAACAAATTGAAAAATCCACGTAATTCATTTGACCGGATTTTGGCCAGATTGGCACTAAAGTGCACGATTTTCCCCGAACTTGGCACTAAAGTGAACGTTTTGAAAGTTTTGGCACTAAAATGCATGCCGTACACAAGTTTTGGCACCTGCGGTATACTTTAACTGTAAAATGTCGTAAGATCATTTCATCGTAGTTTCGTGAAATTTTATTTTCACGCACATTAGCAATGGATTCTTTTCTTGTGCAATCTTAGCAAAAGCTGGAGATACATTCCTCTAGAAGAATATCCAAAGAATCAAGAATACTTCCGTTTTGATTAATCACCTCATTAGATTAACGGATCTGCCGGACGCCATGTGTCCTTGCACGGTCCGTTGAGCAAGGAACCGACACGTGGAGACGTCCGAGGACACTTCCAAGTCTTCAATAGATTCCGGTCGGATTCCACAACAACGAGAGCAGCACGCCACATGCATTTTTCAATTTCATTGAGGGATACCACTTGGTGGGGAAATCACAATAATAAAGAGATCATAGCTTTGGGAAAGCACGACGTCACGGTAGTCACAAGTGTCATAATTTTTATTTAGTGTTCATTCGAGCGACATAATTTTATTTTCACTATCATGAGTGTCCGCGCTTACTTAAAGATGGTAACTCTTTTCTCCGATCACTTGAGTATTATATAATTTTTAAATCAATCACTTAGGTATAACAGTTTTTTAAAGACTTTCATGACAAATGCTCTGCAAGATCTGATTTTTGGCACTTGGTGAACATTTTTATAAAGTTATGACATTCAAGTGATCGGTTGAAAGTTATGGCACTCAAGTGAACATTTTCAAGAATTGATGGCACTCAGTGGTCGAAACAAAAGTTATGTCACTCAAAAAAGCGCCATATGAAATTATGACATTTGTGGTATTCTTATCCCCAAGTTGAAGTGATGTCTTGATGGCATTTCTAATTAGCTTGTACACTTATAGAGAGACGAAATATATATGACTCAAACTAACTATAAGTTAGCGTCCGTGTGGGACCTTTATGATAACGCCCGAAATACGCTAATGGCCGCTCATCCCCACTCTTTTACTAAAGAACACTTTTATTTTTGCGGTATGTATGCAAAGTCCAACCATGCCTAATTTTCATGTCGCCTTGGTGTTTGAAAAGCTCATGTGGCAAAATTCGAGTGATCATGCGCCAAGTTCTTCGCTAGCAATGACGAGAGAAAACTCACCCTAAATATGCAAATCTATTATCTCCTTGTGACTAATCTTATGTTTGAAAAACAAGCAATGTTCGAACTAAACGACGCGATGGAAAGAACGTGTGCTACGCATTCGATCTCTACTAAAATTTATTGCTTAATCACTAGCAACTGAAGTTCGAAATCATGGAAGAAATAGAAAGTGAATAGTGGCTATTCAATGACGAACATATATAACGTCAACTGATGACGTGTCGTATAAAGCTTAATCAGGGAGTTTAATTTATCCGATCATACGTTGGTAGAAATCGATGAACTATGCTTCATCTGTTTATCCTAGTTGCTAGCTATATGCATAGAAAATGTATGAGGTATGTTGGGTTCAAAGCCAACTGCTACGATACTCGTATTTCTAAGAAAGGGTTGCTTCAGTACAACGACAGAAGAAAATGAAATGCACGCATGGCCACAAAGTCGTGTGATTTATAGCATCATACTAGAAATAAATAATAATGGTTGAACCTGCTTCAATCCAATAGGAAGTTCCGATTAAAAATAAGACAGGTCATCTAGTTTTTTATAACATCGTTTCCATCCAACTTGCGATGAGAGTCATTACTTAAATCATACGTATAAACCTCACAACCTACAAGCGAACTCAAAATCAAATCATTGGCCTAAAAAACTGCTCATCTAGTAAAAGTTTAGTCTATACATAGCAAAACTTGCTCGGTCGCTTTCTTACTATTAGGCGAACAAACAAATTCTAGAGTCGAACCAATAATTTTGGGGGACCACTGACGAGTCCCCGTGATTTGAGTTTACAGCGCGCGTTTAGGTGTATGACTTGGAAAAAGTCCAAGTCATCGCACGAGACGAGGACTTGAAAGAGTCTATGTCACGCCCCGATCCTCGGGCACGAGCCATCCCTACCAAAACGCCTCAGGTCGGAAAGAATAGCGTCCCAGGCACGCTAACGACCATACCAAAATTTCTTACGCATGCGGAAACGTTTAAAACTCCCAGACAATTAACAAGCAGGGATAGAAAGCAGGATGCTCCATTAATTTAACCAGATATTTTAATACAACAACAAGCAGATGATCGCTACCCTATGGAGCTAAACAACATAAATATAACCCCATTCTTCGGGGTGACTCCCTAAGATTGGCAAAAAGATAGATAGGTCAAAAAGGGTTAGCTAATCATCTACTCTCAAAAGAGGGTTACTACTCCATTGCCCCCATCTTCACTTTGGACCTGAAAAATGGTAACCACGACGGGATGAGAAATAAATCTCAGTGAGTCAACGCCTAAGCTCGGATAAGAAGATCATTCGCTCAGGCATCCCAATTAATAAAGTCCCACATCGATCAAAATTTTTATAAAAATACCAGTCAATTAAACTCCTCTGGAAATCATTTTATTGGTGGTCACAGGGTTCATTGCACACGACTGGTGTGACTTTACACTACGACTGGCAGTGTCTTCTGATAGTTCGTAAGATTCGTACGACTGGCACGACACGTTTCTATCAGGAAATATAGCACACGACTGGTGTGACAGAGCACTACGACTGGCAATGTCTTTCGGTAGTCCGTAGGATTCGTACGACTGGCACGACACGAAACTACCATGATAATACCGTACGACTGGCACGGACCGTACGAATGGCACGGATTTTAAGACCCTTATGTGACCACCCACTTGAATTATAAAAATCAGTCAATTTTCCATTTTTCTAACTAAACATTAATCATCAATTTATTGCTCGATCTGACAGAAATCTTTCCAATTATTGGGCAGTCCCATATCGATCTCAACCCCAAGCAATCGGCCACGAAAATATCACAATAATTCCAATTAATTAAACGAACAACCAATAATTGCTACTAAACTACCAATCAGTCATCAAACAATTTATCGATCGCTCGGCTCCAGTCCATCACTCGCTCGCGATCACAAATTCAGACAATCAGTCATCTAAATTTCCAACTAGCCACAAAATATTTCAATACTCGGTCTAACTCATTTAATTGTGGCTATTTAACCTAAACCCAGTTCCTAACTAAACCGGCCACAATTAATCTACGTGAATTTCTAATTAAAATAAATAATTAATTAACTCATTTAATCCCGAACGCAATAAACGCCTTAGCCAAGGATTAGAGGCCGACTCACAATCGTCGGCTAGTCCGATTGGTGGTGGCGATTTTTTTTTCGGCGAACAACGGTGGTTCCCGGTGAGCGGCGGTGGCGGTGCGATGGCCCCCGAATGGTTCAACGAAGCACGACGGGCCAAAAAGGTAAACGGACGGCGTGAGGACGATGACGGTGTCACTGCTCACGCTGGTGGAGACACGGTGGCTGGAGCAGGCGAACGGTGAAAGATGATGGTGAGGCGTGTTGACGGCGGGTGGAGCAGGGGGAGCTCGGGCCAAGGTAGGACGACCGTGAGCTGGGCAGAGGTGGCTGGAGCTTGGCTCGGTCGCGGAGGAAGAGGGGGAGAGCAGGGGCAGCTCGGATGGTGGGCTGGACAAGCTCACGGGTGCAGCAGTGGACCGAGAAGAAGCAACGGCGACAGACGAAGAGGAAGCCGCAACAGCAGAAGCAAAAGACAAAGGCAACAGCTCGAGCAGAACGGAGATCGAGCAGCTGTCGCACGAGCCAACCGAAGGAAAGGAAAAGAAACGAAGAAGAGAAGAAGAAGGGAGCTGAAGAAGATGGCCCCCAACGATAGAACGAAGAAAGGAAAAAAAAAGACAGCAGAAAACTTTCCCCGACCTACAGTAATCTGGGGAAAGTACACGTGAAAGATGGACGAAAAGATGGGAGCAGGTGACCTGCTCCCATCTTTTCGTCCATCTTTCACGTGTACTTTCCCCAGATTACTGTAGGTCGGGAAAGTTTTCTGCTGTCTTTTTTTTCCTTTCTTCGTTCTATCGTTGGGGCCATCTTCTTCAGCTCCCTTCTTCTTCTCTTCTTCGTTTCTTTTCCTTTCCTTCGGTTGGCTCGTGCGACAGCTGCTCGATCTCCGTTCTGCTCGAGCTGTTGCCTTTGTCTTTTGCTTCTGCTGTTGCGGCTTCCTCTTCGTCTGTCGCCGTTGCTTCTTCTCGGTCCACTGCTGCACCCGTGAGCTTGTCCAGCCCACCATCCGAGCTGCCCCTGCTCTCCCCCTCTTCCTCCGCGACCGAGCCAAGCTCCAGCCACCTCTGCCCAGCTCACGGTCGTCCTACCTTGGCCCGAGCTCCCCCTGCTCCACCCGCCGTCAACACGCCTCACCATCATCTTTCACCGTTCGCCTGCTCCAGCCACCGTGTCTCCACCAGCGTGAGCAGTGACACCGTCATCGTCCTCACGCCGTCCGTTTACCTTTTTGGCCCGTCGTGCTTCGTTGAACCATTCGGGGCCATCGCACCGCCACCGCCGCTCACCGGGAACCACCGTTGTTCGCCGAAAAAAAAAATCGCCACCACCAATCGGACTAGCCGACGATTGTGAGTCGGCCTCTAATCCTTGGCTAAGGCGTTTATTGCGTTCGGGATTAAATGAGTTAATTAATTATTTATTTTAATTAGAAATTCACGTAGATTAATTGTGGCCGGTTTAGTTAGGAACTGGGTTTAGGTTAAATAGCCACAATTAAATGAGTTAGACCGAGTATTGAAATATTTTGTGGCTAGTTGGAAATTTAGATTGACTGATTGTCTGAATTTGTGATCGCGAGCGAGTGATGGACTGGAGCCGAGCGATCGATAAATTGTTTGATTGACTGATTGGTAGTTTAGTAGCAATTATTGGTTGTTCGTTTAATTAATTGGAATTATTGTGATATTTTCGTGGCCGATTGCTTGGGTTGAGATCGATATGGGACTGCCCAATAATTGGAAAGATTTCTGTCAGATCGAGCAATAAATTGATGATTAATGTTTAGTTAGAAAAATGGAAAATTGACTGATTTTTATAATTCAAGTGGGTGGTCACATAAGGGTCTTAAAATCCGTGCCATTCGTACGGTCCGTGCCAGTCGTACGGTATTATCATGGTAGTTTCGTGTCGTGCCAGTCGTACGAATCCTACGGACTACCGAAAGACATTGCCAGTCGTAGTGCTCTGTCACACCAGTCGTGTGCTATATTTCCTGATAGAAACGTGTCGTGCCAGTCGTACGAATCTTACGAACTATCAGAAGACACTGCCAGTCGTAGTGTAAAGTCACACCAGTCGTGTGCAATGAACCCTGTGACCACCAATAAAATGATTTCCAGAGGAGTTTAATTGACTGGTATTTTTATAAAATTTTGATCGATGTGGGACTTTATTAATTGGGATGCCTGAGCGAATGATCTTCTTATCCGAGCTTAGGCGTTGACTCACTGAGATTTATTTCTCATCCCGTCGTGGTTACCATTTTTCAGGTCCAAAGTGAAGATGGGGGCAATGGAGTAGTAACCCTCTTTTGAGAGTAGATGATTAGCTAACCCTTTTTGACCTATCTATCTTTTTGCCAATCTTAGGGAGTCACCCCGAAGAATGGGGTTATATTTATGTTGTTTAGCTCCATAGGGTTAGCGATCATCTGCTTGTTGTTGTATTAAAATATCTGGTTAAATTAATGGAGCATCCTGCTTTTCTATCCCTGCTTGTTAATTGTCTGGGAGTTTTAAAACGTTTCCGCATGCGTAAGAAATTTTGGTATGGTCGTTAGCGTGCCTGGGACGCTATTCTTTCCGACCTGAGGCGTTTTGGTAGGGATGGCTCGTGCCCGAGGATCGGGGCGTGACATAGACTCTTTCAAGTCCTCGTCTCGTGCGATGACTTGGACTTTTTCCAAGTCATACACCTAAACGCGCGCTGTAAACTCAAATCACGGGGACTCGTCAGTGGTCCCCAAAATTATTGGTTCGACTCTAGAATTTGTTTGTTCGCCTAATAGTAAGAAAGCGACCGAGCAAGTTTTGCTATGTATAGACTAAACTTTTTACTAGATGAGCAGTTTTTTAGGCCAATTGATTTGATTTTGAGTTCGCTTGTAGGTTGTGAGGTTTATACGTATGATTTAAGTAATGACTCTCATCGCAAGTTGGATGGAAACGATGTTATAAAAAACTAGATGACCTGTCTTATTTTTAATCGGAACTTCCTATTGGATTGAAGCAGGTTCAACCATTATTATTTATTTCTAGTATGATGCTATAAATCACACGACTTTGTGGCCATGCGTGCATTTCATTTTCTTCTGTCGTTGTACTGAAGCAACCCTTTCTTAGAAATACGAGTATCGTAGCAGTTGGCTTTGAACCCAACATACCTCATACATTTTTCTATGCATATAGCTAGCAACTAGGATAAACAGATGAAGCATAGTTCATCGATTTCTACCAACGTATGATCGGATAAATTAAACTCCCTGATTAAGCTTTATACGACACGTCATCAGTTTGACGTTATATATGTTCGTCATTGAATAGCCACTATTCACTTTCTATTTCTTCCATGATTTCGAACTTCAGTTGCTAGTGATTAAGCAATAAATTTTAGTAGAGATCGAATGCGTAGCACACGTTCTTTCCATCGCGTCGTTTAGTTCGAACATTGCTTGTTTTTCAAACATAAGATTAGTCACAAGGAGATAATAGATTTGCATATTTAGGGTGAGTTTTCTCTCGTCATTGCTAGCGAAGAACTTGGCGCATGATCACTCGAATTTTGCCACATGAGCTTTTCAAACACCAAGGCGACATGAAAATTAGGCATGGTTGGACTTTGCATACATACCGCAAAAATAAAAGTGTTCTTTTAGTAAAAGAGTGGGGATGAGCGGCCATTAGCGTATTTCGGGCGTTATCATAAGGTCCCACACGGACGCTAACTTATAGTTAGTTTGAGTCATATATATTTCGTCTCTCTATAAGTGTACAAGCTAATTAGAAATGCCATCAAGACATCACTTCAACTTGGGATAAGAATACCACAAATGTCATAATTTTCATATGGCGCTTTTTTGAGTGACATAACTTTTGTTTCGACCACTTGAGTGCCATCAATTCTTGAAAATGTTCACTTGAGTGCCATAACTTTCAACCGATCACTTGAATGTCATAACTTTATAAAATGTTCACCAAGTGCCAAAATCAGATCTTGCAGAGCATTTGTCATGAAAGTCTTTAAAAACTGTTATACCTAAGTGATTGATTTAAAAATTATATAATACTCAAGTGATCGGAGAAAAGAGTTACCATCTTTAAGTAAGCGCGGACACTCATGATAGTGAAAATAAAATTATGTCGCTCGAATGAACACTAAATAAAAATTATGACACTTGTGACTACCGTGACGTCGTGCTTTCCCAAAGCTATGATCTCTTTATTATTGTGATTTCCCCACCAAGTGGTATCCCTCAATGAAATTGAAAAATGCATGTGGCGTGCTGCTCTCGTTGTTGTGGAATCCGACCGGAATCTATTGAAGACTTGGAAGTGTCCTCGGACGTCTCCACGTGTCGGTTCCTTGCTCAACGGACCGTGCAAGGACACATGGCGTCCGGCAGATCCGTTAATCTAATGAGGTGATTAATCAAAACGGAAGTATTCTTGATTCTTTGGATATTCTTCTAGAGGAATGTATCTCCAGCTTTTGCTAAGATTGCACAAGAAAAGAATCCATTGCTAATGTGCGTGAAAATAAAATTTCACGAAACTACGATGAAATGATCTTACGACATTTTACAGTTAAAGTATACCGCAGGTGCCAAACTTGTGTACGGCATGCATTTTAGTGCCAAAACTTTCAAAACGTTCACTTTAGTGCCAAGTTCGGGGAAAATCGTGCACTTTAGTGCCAATCTGGCCAAAATCCGGTCAAATGAATTACGTGGATTTTTCAATTTGTTTTATTATCTTATGTGGCAAATTTTTACAAGCAGCTGCCACGGTAGAAGTCCGACATGGCTTGTGAAAGGGCAGAAAAGAAAAACATGTTGCTTGATCATAGTTGTTGGTCTCCGATGGAAATCCAGAAATCAACCGCTTGTGGATTCGCCACCATCGGTCGCTCGAGAAGTCGGCACCGTTGGTCGCTCGCCGTCATTGGTCTCTGGTCGATCGTGGAGTCATTGTCATTTCTCACTCCCCATCATGGAGTTGCTGCCATCGTTTTCTCACTCCAACGGTCCTCTCTCGTGGAGTCGCTGCTATTACTTGCTCACCGCCATCACTCGCTCAATTTCATTCATCCATGGGTTAGGATTTGTAATTTGGGGTTGAATTTGGGGATTTAGGGTCTATAATTTAGGATTCAACTTGGGGATTTAGGGTTTATGTTTGGGTGAATTCAGCTTGAACAACATCATTTGCTCTTTAAATTGTTAAGTCGGCTTCCGGTGAGCCACGTTGTCCTCCACGTAGACTTTCCAGGGAGCCACGTATGCTTCAGATAGAACTTGGCACTGAAGTGAACGATTTTCAAAAACTTGGCATTAAAGTGAACGTTTTGAAAGTTTTGGCGGTAAAGTGCATGCCGTACACAAGTTTTGGCACTTGTGGTGTACTTTAGCCGACATTTTATATAAATACTGCAAGTCATTAACACATCATAATTTGTTGAAATAAAATAATTATACCTTATAAATGGCATTCCAAATGAGACATTGAATTGTCATGCTTAAACCAATTTTGATTCGTGTTGTAGTTGCAGCACACTGATGACAAACCAATTCGAGCAGTTTGAAGGTTACATGTTATCTACATAGGATGGTTGATATTCACGTCAGAAGTTTTCAATCAAATTGATTGAGTGGACTCAATTGGCAGAACGTGAAAATGTTTATAACTCACTTGGCACAATTAAAATGCTTAGAATTGAATTGGTAAAAATTCAATATCTTTGGGACTAAATTAGATTAATTTCCCAATTTTCTCCATGCCAACGACCTTAAAATAAAGGAAAAGACACAGGGCAAAATGGAAAGGAAACGCTCAAATAGGCCCCGCGGCTCAATCCTGTGCACCCTTCTTTCGCTTTGATATATGTAGACATAGAGGAAATTGCCATGTCGGCACGTCTAACTTATCATAGATAGTAATTTCAGTCAAAAGTTGAATTTCTCGTGGATTCTTGATAATCCAATCCCCTAATGTCATTTTTTTCTTCCTAGGATTTCAGCCACATAATATCATATTTAAGAGATTTGTTTATAAGGACGGTAAATAACTAATTGAAAAAATGTACATATTCCTCCTAGGATGGCCATGCATGTTTATCCAACTACAATCCTCACACTTCTTTGTAGGATCGCGACCATACATGACTCTCTGTCTCTGTCTCTCTCTCTCTCTCTCTCTAAGTTCAATCCTTGCTGCCATCATGTCGATCCCAATCTAAGTGGCTCCTTGATGGCTATTAAGATCTCAACCTCGTTGTTGATCCAAAGGTCATTTAGGAATCATCGTCTCCGGATGTAGAGGCCCGACAACTCAATGGCTATGGCGATCTTTAACTTCAATCCTCACCGCCACCAAGTCAACCCAACCTAAGTGGTTCCTTCACGCTATTAAGATCTTAACCTTGTTGTCGAGTCTAAAGGTCATTTAAGAGTTATCATCCCGAGATCTGGAGACCCGACGACTCAAGGCTATCAAGATCTCCAACTTCAATCCTCAACACCATCATATCGATCCCAATCGAAGTGGCTCCTTCATGGCTATTAAGATCTCAACCTTGTTGTCGAGTGTAAAGGTCGTTTAGCTAGGAGTCATTGCCTCCAGATCTAGAGGCCCGATGACTAAATAGCAAGGGAGGGAGGGAGGGAGTATAACTCATCGTTCTGGATGGTGATGGAAACAATGCGGAGAAGGTCGATGTGAAAGCGAAAAAAGGGGTGTAGAGGCACTAGCGACGCCTAGTAGTGGATCACAAAGACAGAGATAATTACATAAAATGTCATAAAGCTATTATACAGATGCTAATTCTGTCCTTAACTCATTTTTTTTTTAAATTTGATCAATTTAATCCTAAAACTTTTGGCAAATTGTCAGTGTAATCTTTTAACCAATTTTGATAAAAAATCAGTTGACATAGGCGCCAGCCGTTTTACATGGCATAGCAGCATTGAGTGGACTATGTTTACAATTTTCAAATAATTTTTGTTATTTATTTCTTT
>JAGVVM010015722.1:0-11903 GCA_019149425.1 Psidium friedrichsthalianum | reverse complement strand
CCCTTTCCTCTTCAACAAGCGTGCCTCTGCTGCCCTGAACGACCGCCGTCGGCTATCTTCGCTCCGATCGTCGCGACCATTCCGGGCTTCCTGGCCGACCACCGTCCTTCCGCTGCAATGATCTTGCTGCTCCTTTTCCGAAGAGCCCTCGTTGGCAGCCTCCTCCTTGCTTTGTCCTTTCCTCCGGCCCTCCGACGACACCTGCACAAGTTCCCTCAAAACAGCCATAACAGCTACTCTTTTTCGTGTCGTACTTCTATCTTCCAGACAAGAAACTTCCCAACGCCGCGACGCGTGAGGTTACACCAAAACCCGACCCCGCATTCCGCTTTCCGCATCGCATCGCATGGTGTAATCCTCTGTTTACTAGGACGGAGGAAACATGTCGCCGCTAGTATTTTCATGTCAGGGAGTCCCTAGATCTTAGTCCTATGAACGGGGCTAAAGTGGAAATGTTCGAGAAACCATCTTAGTTCATACACTCGAAATTCCTCAGTTCCGGCGAGCGTTCTTTGCTCCGAATTTCGGAGCAGTGCAGACGAGTTGGATTTCGGAATTGTCTCCATCGCACTAATAATGTCCTTGAGATTCGTTGCGGCCAGCAATAAGTCTTCGCAAAATCTCCCTTAGTAGGGCACATTTCTTAACTCATATTTTTTTTAACCACGTTAAAGTACATGCTAAAATTTTCTAAAGAGGTTGAAATGGTTGGAACAAAAAAAACCCGAAATAAATATACAGTTTCGCTGAGTTTGGATCATACAAATTTCCACACCGATCGATAGCAAAACTATAAAAGAAAAGCTCATCAACCTTAAACCACAGCGGCACGATAGTGTTCTTCTCAGCTATGGGGAGGCCGCCGTCGCCTTTGATTACAATCCCTATGGCTCACTGCCGTGATGGTGGCGCGGAGGCAAACATCTTGATGATGACTGCCATCCTTTTGATGACCATCCCCAACACCACCACGCCTTGGCAAGGGTGACAGGGCCCACCTTGCCGTGGTCAAGAAAGAGTCACAGACCCTAGTGCATATTTGTGAGTTTTACAGTATTTCTTCAACTTTGAGTTCTTTTAATATGATAAACTTCTCATTATATATATTTTTAAACAGGAATTTATTTTGGTTATATATATATATATAAAATCTAGTGAGTCAGTGGAAATAGGATAATATGCGTTGGTATGGGCTATCAATGGATAATATAACTTAAATAAGTATGTTTAGGTCGACTTATTCATGATCCAATCCAAACTGACTCAGTCCATCCTATTTGGCCACCTTCCAATGGGCCGAGTCACTCGATGAAATGTTCGGCAAAAGATGATGTACCTTGCAAGCAATGAGCAGTAAGTCTCAGACGAGCGTTGGATGGAGACGCCGCAGCCTGCGCAGGAGCGGCAATTCTTGGGTTGCTCTGACGTCTCCGGCGTGACGGGATTATAAGCACCACTTTGTCCTCGTTGATTATGTATGACTGCAGCATAAAACCCAACAAAATAACACTTTGATTACCATTTATAAATCAAGCTACCGAAACCGAATAAGAAGATGATATAGAAACCTTAATCTCAGAGAAGACGATATAGAAACCTTAATCTCAGAGGCAATTGAATAGCTGCGTATGTCCTGGACGCGGACTGTCGTTGTCGCACTTGTACTTGAGGATGTGAAGGCTTGCGGGTGGGGCTGTGGTCGGCGGCGGCAATCAGTGCTTGCAAATGGCGAGGTTGCAGTCCAGGCAGTAGAGCCGCTGTTCGCTCCTCGGCATCCTCGCAGTGGCGGCTGCACTGGCCAAAGAAGCCGCACCGCAGGAGTCTTTCAGCCACTCCGGCCTCTTCTTACCTTCGGGCGAAGAAACTTTTCGTCCTCTCTGCATCATAGTCCCGAAACCGGAAACATACTTTCGTTTCAGTCGAAACGTGAGATGATCAACCTGAATAGAATCACAAATTAAAAAAAACAAACCCCTTATTCATCAAGAAAGACGGGAATTATCAGAAGTTTGTGTGTAATTCTCACCATTTTCTGCTAGTGATAGCAGGCAGCACCTGAGAGGATAGCATGAGAAAATAAAAGTTGAATATTTGGCGATTTACTTTTTTTATGCGAATAATTTTGAGTTCGAATTCTTGTTACATCCACATCGGGCGTTGTGATCCAAATCTGCACAAATTTATTTTGTTTTTCCTTACATGCAACGTTGCATGTCCCATTTGCTTTTGAAACTTTCACACAATCCCTGTGACTCGTATTATTTCTATGAGAACCTATCCTTCGAATTGAATTATCTAGTCCTTCAGATTCTAATTAACAACTTGATCTTAAAACTTATATCTCAGATCGAGAGATTCTTCCTAGATTTTTGCTTCTTTTTTTTTTGGCCAGGGAGACTATTTCTAGGTTTATTATTGTTGGAAGACATTAATCTTTGGAGAGAGAATCCAAGAGAAGTGATTAAATTTGAATAAGTGTCGCGCGGCTTTACAAAGTTGGATTGGGCACGTAAATATTGGGATTATCCCATATCGATTGTGGAAGGAGCTGGTTGAATTTATAAGTGTAAAGAAAGTTAATTCTATACGCTAGTTTTGAGATGGAGAAAGTTTTAAACCACCCAATATTGATATCAAAGCTTACTTACGAAACAGAGTATGGATCCAACTCACATGGGAGAGATAAGCACGTATGTTGCTAGTCATATAGAATTTTGGTGAATTGGATTAATTAGTTACTATGATGGATTTCGTTTGGGATCAAGGTCATGTTGTCTCATCACAATGCCTCGATCCATGCCGCATCACAAAATGATGACGTATGTTGCCAATGAGTTTTTGACAATGCTCAACGAGCCTAGATTAAGGTCAAATTTTTCATCATTCGGAAGTACTTCTGCAGGAATGATTCTAGTGTGGTATTTTAATAAAATGATTCCATCCTAAACATTTTCACTAAAGAAGTATTCAGTGTGATCAACGAAGGCAAATGCTTGTTATGATAAAGAGATGTAGCTATTAACAGCTAAAAATTAGAATATGCAAGGTTTGTACGTAACTCAAAAAGAAAAAGCTGATGAATGTGCTTGATGATTCTCCAGAATTCTATCTTGAAGAAGTCAATGAGCATGAAAAGAACCTCGGTGAAATTAGTTTACTCGATAAAAAGACTCACATTTTCAAAATCGTTATCGAGAAAATGAACGAATCAAAGTATTGAGGACGAAAATAAGTTAGCATCAGAAACTCAACAACCATACTTGTCAAGAAAATATTCTTGCGAATTATGATTGATATCGAGTATGTAAGCAGTGATTTCAAATTTAAAAATTAATCGTACTCAAGCAACTTTGCGTAAGGTAGAATTTGATTTTTTGAAATTGATAGTGAAAAAGTTGACAGATAAGTCACCATTACGTCACTCTACAGAACCATACAGCTCTTTTACCTAGAACAAAACATTCCAAATGTTCCTGAAAATTCTTGCTCCCATTGGACCATTTCTATCTATACGCCCTAGGATCACATGTGTATATACTCAAAATCAAAGCAAAAAAAGATGTAATATCATGAGAAAGACAACTTGTACCATCGGATTATAATCACATCCAACGGTCATGAGTAATGAGCCGATCTTCTCAGGCTAGTTTTTTTGGGGTCAAGGCTCTTGTTTCTGTCATGGCATGGCAATGGGTTATCAGATCATTCCCAAAAGAAGATAAAATGGAGTGATAATTGGTGTCGTAAGATGTCGCATTATATATCGTAGTCATCCATCATTAAGGCCTGTTTGATAACATTTCCGTTCCTCTGTTTCTGTTCCCGGGAACAAAAAAGAATTAGAACAGTGTTGGTAACGCAAATAATTCTATTTTTGATTCTGCTCTCGAGAACACTTTTGGATTAAAAATCAGAAACAAAAAAAAGTTGTTTCTCATAAAAGAACACTTTTTTAGATCACTTTTCAAAGATGGACTCTCAGCCTTTTCCCACGACACTTTTTTTAGATCACTTTTAGACAAAAAATCAAAAATTTTATATAGTTACCAAACGCATTCTGATTCTCTAAAGAACAGAAAAAAAAAAATATTTTAATCAGAATCACTTTTTTGGAACAGAAACGTTACCAAACCGGCCCTAAGGCCTGCATGGCAACCATTCTGTTCCAAAAAACTGATTTTGATTAAAATGACTTTTTCTGATTCTGTTCCTGAAAGTTTTAAAGAACCAGAAACACGTTTGATAACTGCACAAAATTTCTGTTTTGAAAACTCTTCCTAATTTTTTTCATTTAAGTCAATAATTATGTAATTACTTTGTAAAATTTTATTCTAAATTGAAGACTAATTTCCAATGCACACTAAAAAATTAAAATACATTTATTTTTTTAGCGTGTCATAATAAATGAAACCAAATTTTATACATGGCATTTGAAGTTCGATTAAAGCATAGACACTTTCCCATATTAAGGATTCATTTTTTTATTTAAATGTTGTGTTGTTCAAATACATACCAAATAGCAGTCGAACAATCAAATTATCATTGAAAAAAAAAATCAAATTTCTTCCTTGATACGAAATACGTCCTTCACTATCATTTTG
This sequence comes from Psidium friedrichsthalianum, assembly GCA_019149425.1. Lineage (NCBI taxonomy): Eukaryota > Viridiplantae > Streptophyta > Magnoliopsida > Myrtales > Myrtaceae > Psidium > Psidium friedrichsthalianum. The sequence goes on along the minus strand of JAGVVM010015722.1, from coordinate 7,302 downwards.
CAACTTCTATCCTAAATTCAAGTGGGTGTTTGGCTCCAGCTCCACGTGTAGATGGTCACATTTTGTGACGCACGACTACAGTATAATGTTACCATATACACATTGGATCCCTCATCTTCTGCGATATTTTTTTTGTAGAAGAGTGAATCTATGAATCTAGAAAATTTAGGTCCAAAATTATGAAAATGAGGTCAAACTAGTCTCATCTAAGCTTCTTCTATTTTAGAATTTCCTAAATTTTTGGTGATTTTTTAAAAAAAATTTCAATTTTTTTCGAAATTTTTTATTTTTATTTTTATTAGGTTGAGAGAAAAGTGGCAAGAGAACTGAAAGGAAAAAGTGAGAGATGTGAGATTTCATTCTGTTTTGTGATTCTCCAAAGTGATTATAAATCAGAACCAACTTTTTTTTATTCTGGATTTGCTCTAAACGTGATTTTGATTCTCCAAAACTGATTCTTGGAACAGAACAGAATCAGAATTATTTGCGTTACCAAACATGATTCTCATTCTTTACTATTCCAGAGAACAGAATCAGAGAATCAAATGGTTACCATGCAGGCTCTAAGTGACTAGAATTATATTACTTCTATGCACAAGACGATTCTCATAAAACCTGTCATACATAACGAGAAACTTACTATAGCTTCCAGATTCCCTACCCCGTCCCATTTCTTTTGCCAGAGAGAGACTAACACCACCAAACGCGACACCGGTTTTCCTAATGCGATTCTTAAATTCTGGACCTGTTATAAGGCTGTTAAGAGCACTGAATATTCTGTCTCAGTGAATGACTCGAGTCCAGCTACTAATGTACAAGGAAACCTATGATAAAAGACTACGTAGTAGCTGTAATCGGCCTACACGACAAACACGAATCCAGTCGAACGTCGAATGATTATCGTGAGCACTCTTCCACTCCGCAAGGGATATAGTAAAAGCACGGTAACCAGATGATCCCACAATGAACTCTCGAAACCATTTGTCCCGAGCACGCTATGCCATGCCATTAGCTGAAACCTATAGGCAAAACTGTTACCGATACAACTGCAATATGTAACTGGAGTTCTCAGTTATGTACATTATACTGGCGAAAAAAGCATCCTCTTTTCTATCCAGCTTCAAGAATGTTCTTTACATGAAAACTACACGAAGGATCTAGCGCACTGTCATCCTGTAGTTTGAAGAAAGGAAATACGACACAAGTGCAACATGCACTGGATTAACGAAAAGCTCAGCATGCCCTGTTGAATTGGAACTTCAACCAATCGCATAAAAGCTCAAGAGCTGATTCCTAATAATAAAGGCTCCAGGATACCAAGAGGATCAAAAGCCATCACAGAACCAGATGGCCTCTACTGGTAGCTGGTGCATCTCCTGAGCTAAAAGCAACATCTTGCTGAAGCCTGAAAAATACAATGTCTCAAATCCCTACTCATCTACTTGCGATGCCTTCGCTTCTGTTCAGCTCTTTGCCTCTTTTCATCCTCCCATTCTCGTTCATACATCCTACAGCAGTTAAGGATCTTAATTTCAAAGATGACACCATTAATGCATCAATCCAGGGAACATAAGAAATGCAAAAGAAAATCTTGCAAACAGAGGAAATTTTTTAAAACCTCTGCTCTCAAAGAGAATGGGAGGTTCCACAAAATGGCAGCACTCTTCTAACTGTGATCCGATCTACAACTACAACGCGTAAGGGAGGCGGATATCGCATTGATGTTAACGATGGGGCAACTACTAAATACTAGAACAAACTACCAATGAGCAAAGTCATTAATGCGTCAACACAGAAAATGATCAAAGGAGATGAGAAGTAGCAGCAGCAAGACATTGTTAGAGGGTCAAACAAGTGCCCATCATTCATGAGGATGCCTCTTTCTATAATTCAAAACCTAAGTGTGCGAAAACAAGATCGATATGATACAAAATGATTTTCAAGGATACGGGTCAACATCACGACGGCCCATCTTGCTTGATGCCTCTTTCATCCTTGTTAACGGTTCCTCCATGTAACCTGGACGTTGGGTCATGAGAGCTTTTCTTTCTCCTCTGTCCTACTATCATAGGATTGTGATGTGCTGATAGCTAGCGCCAGTAGGAGGGCCACTGGTGAAAACTCCCCAGGTTCCCCAGATGGAAGATGCTCCCTTTTCAGTTTCCGCCTTTTTGAAGCAGCATTTGTGTCCATTTCCTCTTTCAGAAGGTTCGCTTTATCCCTATCCCTGTCCCTCTCATCCATCTTAATGCAGAAAGTGAACGACATGAGCAAAAAAACTTTCCATATAAAGTATAATGATCAATAATCTAAACTACGATACTTGTTTCACCAAAATTAGAAGGATAAAAAAAAATGCATAATAAAGCATAACCAGTAACACATGTATCTCATAGAAAATATAGTTAACATTTGATGAAAAGCCATTCAGTATTTAATGGAATATTATAATAGATACTCTTAAATTAAATAGAATTTGAGAATAAATCATATACCTACAACAATAATCCTACAATGGGAAAATAAGCTTTTTAGGTCACATTCTTTGATCAAGTTTCTATCAACGTCAGCTGAACTCACTTCATTCATGAGCCACAATCAGAGGGCAGGTATGCAGGGCTTACAGCCAAAGGATTCCAGTCTTTCAAAATAAGCCCCCATGTATCAGATAGGTGAGGGCAACATCATGCGCCCAAACATTCAGTCTATCATCCAAGGAAAAAATAACCAAGTGTAAAGAATTGACTATTATTATCATCTTTTGCCACACTAAAGAAACCTGTAGTGGAAGGAAGCGGTTCGGTGTTGCACCAGAGAATACATACAAATTAGCAAAACCAAGCCTCTGTTTTTTTTTTTCAAACAAAAACCTTTATCAGAAGTTAAAGAATGTCTTGCCAATATAGAACTCAACACCAAGATAAATGCAATACCCACAGATTAGAATACAAAGATCTCTTTGAGCACTTACAGATAAACTATGCTTCCTGTCATTCTACTCATTTACTTTTAACACAAATAAAGGTGGTGCATACCTTAATGACATCCCCTCTCGTTCCTCTCGTTTCCTATCGCGAACATCATCCTCTTTCTTTCGTTTTGCATCGTCCTGTGAAGTCATGTTCTCTTCTGACCGCCTGCGTTCCCTCTCATCATGTCTTGGGGAAAGTCTTTGAGCATGCCTGGTAACTCCAAACCTTCTATCACTGTCCTCATCCCTTCTACCAGAACCGACTGACTGAGGTACCACGTGGGGCGGCAAGGGCGGTGGCGGTGGCAGGCTCTGCCCATGAAACCGGTCATCTACATGAACTTTCTCCGAAGCAGTTTCGCCATGCTTCATCTTGCTTCTATCATCTTTTCCCCTATCCTTTTCAGGGAGCCTATCGAAACTCCTGTCATTACTTCTCTCCTGCACTTTATCAACTGAACGCTCTCTAACATATCGTTCCATTGACCGATCCCTTGGCCTTTCGACCCCTACATCATCTCCACGAGGACGCTCCCTGTAATCTCTCTCATATCTATCAACAACTCTCTCTTTTGTTCTATCCGAAATCTTATCGGTGTTCCTATAGATGCTTTGCTCATCACTCCCTGTTCTTTCAATATCCAGAAATCGAGCATCTACAGACCTCTCCCTATCAGAGTATCGAACATCTCCCTCCAGATCTCTGGAGTCACTGTCCCCCTTTCTACGCTTGCTAACCCTGTCAGCTTCAGCTGGAGGACTACTCCTTTTCTGCAGCCTGTCACCAGACTTCGAAGAAGCTAAAGAACTCTCATGTCTTGGGGAATGAACAAGTCGAGAAGGAGGTTTTGGCGCATCATAATTATCATTTGCATCATCTTTAACATGGGAAGACCTCCCATCAGATGACTTGGCACCTCCACTCTCCATCTTCGCTTCAACCCCATGTGCATCAATTGAAGATCTTGTAGATGGAGTAGAACCTTTAGCATTCCCATTAGTTGTCAGAGTTGTAGACACATTCGTAGCAGCTACTTGCCTACCCTCAGATGTATGAGCAGAAACATTCCTATCGTTTGTAGAAGCAGAAGATTTGCCAGTAATTTTTCCAGATTTTTCATCCTTACCATCTTGTTTTGGTGGCTTAGCAAGTGATGCAGCAGCTACAGCTCTTTTTGCTGGAGCTTTCAACTGTCATCAGTTAAAATTAATTGGCATTGAAGATCAATTGAGCTTTTGAGGCCAGTTCATGTAACAAGCCAAAAGGAGCAAACACATTGAACAGCAGAAAATTATAATATGTATAGAACTATGACAAAAAGTCATTTCTACAACAAAACTAATAAATATCATATCCTAATATAAAAGTGGGAACCCCATGGCAACTATAAAAGATATGACGATCAATTCAAGGAATAGATTGTAGGAGGGGAAAACCAAAGAAATAAAATCTAAGGTACTTGGACCATACTTAAAATAAGCTACTGTTTTTAAAGAGTGTCCACTGATATATCACAGCTAAGAGGGCACTGCCATGTACAATCTCGCTTATCATGATAAGGAGATGTTGCATATAGTTGCACATTTTAGCCTGAGCATATGAAAATACTCTCAAGAAGCTATATTCTCTTTTCTTTATCATCTGAAAGACTCAAGAAGCTATTTCTTTCACCGAGCAAATGTCAACTAAATTATCTAAAACTAAGAAGAATGGTAAATTTCCCATGAGAAGTAAGAATTTCAAGAGTCAATCATCATGTGTAATACTTTATCAACCAGCAGTGAGCTATGGGATAATGGATGAAAATGCTAACAAAAAACGTAAAAGCAATTCATAGACAACAATGCTAGGATACACATGCTTCCTCCCTAACCAGAAATTTCAGTCTCTCTCCTTCCCTCTGTACATTAATAGTACTCCTGATGAGCAAGTCTCTCACTAGTAATTGGGCATACGGGAAAATTTTTTCTCAAGCAACTTTGCACGAACAAAACAAGAGCCTAAACACGAAAGATAATACACAGACAATTCCAAATATCAATGGAAATAAAAATTACCTAACATTTATACACAAGATACGCTTATATATTTTGGCTCCATGTACTTATAACGTCATCAATAATGCACATCCCAAATTACTTCCTAATCTTTCAAGGAAATGTTTTTATACTTTGTATGTTGGGCTGTTGAACATTATTCAAAAGTCACAAAGAATCATGATACATGCCATCATGCCTACATATGCATGCTTGATAACCTCATAAAACCTAAGTGAAAAAATTACGATCACACTAGAGTTTAATGTCCAATTTGTGTCCTCCATTTGTTGATGTATTCCCTCAAAGGCAAACATAAGCTGTTCCGGACTAAAAGTTTTCTGCAAAGATACTCAAACAAACCTGTTTGATATATTTTTTCAAAGCAAACAAAAGCAGAGAGATGCAAAACAATGGCTGAAAGTTTCTAAGCAGAAATTAACTCTTAGCACAAGTAAATAACTGTCACAAAATTGTGAGGTTTTGGCTAAATAATATCAGAAGAAAATGCAATGACGAAAAGAGAAGCTCACATGGGGATAACCTGATTAACTGGCATGCTTGTGGTCATGTGTAACTACAGTGTAAAGATTTTTTGAAAAATATTTAAAACATTTGAATGGCCATAATTTCTGTATCCTGGTCAAAGAAAAGAAGGAACAGGAGAATCAAGAATGCTGGGGCTAGCGCCAATCATTGAGACTTTGAGGTTCAATCCATCTCAGTTCACGGCAAGTTATTTTCGATACCAAGATGATAAGACAGCTGCATTTCTTAAAGAAAATAAGCGAAGCAGGGATTGCATTGGCTAGAATTCCTTCTTCCATTGTCTGCAAATACTTTTCTTTTCTTGTTGTGGTGGTTGTTTTTTTTTTTTTTCGAAGAGAGAAGGGGGGGGGGGGGGGGGGGGGGGGTTTCGGTGCCAACTATAGGGTGAAAACAATGACGAGCAGGTTAAATAAGGAATTTTACAGGAACGCACTTAACTCTATTGCCAATGAGAGAGTAAAAACAACCAGAGCAATATGAAACTAACCGCCAACAGTAAAAATAAGGAGTACCTCAGAATCAGTCAAGTCTTTGGAGCAGCTTTGGTAATGCTTTCATCAAATTTGCAGAAGATTCTTCCACATATCTTTGATGTGATCCAGACTGTGCAACAGCTGGAAGCGTAGTTATCTGAGCCTCTGAACCATTTGCAGCTGACCCACCTTTCACTTTTAGATTCCAGTATCAGTTTTTCCACCTGAAGCAGTATCCGTTTTCTCCATCCCTCTCTCTGCATTTTTTGTCCTTAAAGCTTGCTCTTTGACTGAGTTCCCAACATCAGTTTGTGCTCCTCTGCCCCCAACATGTTCATTCTGAGCTAGCGCTGAACCATTGGACGCTGCCAAATTGGTTGAGACAGACTTCGAAACAAGTGATGGAGGTTTTACTTCCAAATAGCCCATGCCAAATTCTTCATCGGTAACCCATAAAGGCTACAAACAAGAGAGAACTTAAACTACAGTGTAAATTAAACAGATAAGTGAACAATCAAAATCCGAAGGTACCTTCCTAGCAGCCATTGCAGCAGCCACACCTGTTGCCAACACCTTGAGATCTTCTCTTTCATCACTTTTAATCTTAGCAACCTACAGATTTGGAAAGAGAAATATAAGAATTCCCTTCGATGCCTGATTTTGTCTTCATAAAGATAGATATGTATCAATTGGGCAATGACTTAGAAGTACATAATCTGCAACGGCACAAGCAATTTAGACACCGTCAAACAACCAAGCAGACAAAGCTAACCCGTTTTCAAGGTTAATCCCGCTCTTTCGAGTAACTGGGAAAACACCAGAAATTTTTGTCAGCATGATGAGGGCATTCCGTATCTCCATGTACTCTGTTTGATTCCAGGCATGGATCAATAACCTCGTGATTCTTTGACTCCATTTCCAGTGCACCTACGTGAAAAGGAAAATTCAGACAACAGCACCTATATGCAAAATGCACAAGCTTTCACTTGATAATGATCATAACTTTTTAAATAAAGAATTTAGTTCTTCAAACAACACAACATGAAAGAAAATACACTTAAAGAGGCCCAATGCAGTCTTCCTGGTTCTACAATTCTCTGTTATTGCCATAATTCTATGCACCTGTTTCATAAATGGAAGTTCTAGAAGGTATTGTATGACAAATGAAAAAAGAAAAATGGTAAATTAAATAAAATGAAAAAGAAAAAGTGAAAACATATCCTTTCTCCAGTGAGATCGTGTTCTTTTTACATTGAATGATCATGAAGTGAA
>JAGVVM010015721.1:0-16145 GCA_019149425.1 Psidium friedrichsthalianum | reverse complement strand
CCTGGCTTCTAGAGATTTAGTATGCTTACTGGATGAAGCTTCCAATTTAAGCATTTTTTTTTTTGTCGATCAAATCCAATTAAGGGAGTTAAGCTTGATACTGTGTTTAGCCAAAAGATGTTGAGCATCTCTAACCTGCCCCTACAAGCTCAAAATTGACCTTTATAGTTGCTTTGCATTCTTTTGAGAAAAAAAGACCATTGCATTGATCCACCCTCTTCATTTTTAGAACCAAAGCTCTTGTTCGTTTAGGTCACATGATGAAAATTTGAGGGTTTAGCTTCCATTAAAATATAATAGAATATCTATATTATATCAATTGGTCTAATTCAATTGGATGTTTGATGGTTCTCATCTGAAATCATGAACCAAATTAGTACTTACTGGTACCAAAAAAATTAAAATCGGGAATCGGACTAGTTGCCGCCGGTTACCATCCAAAATCAACCGATTAGTATGGTACCGGCGCATTTGGTTGGATCCGATTTTTTTTGCTTACCCCTATTTTATATAGTCATTTTTTTTTTTGTTCGAACGATCGATGAAATGTTATTGATGACATGAATTACCTATATGGTGAGTTTTACTTTTAATATTATTTCGTTGGCATGGATTATCTAATGAGTTATCCATGTCCATCTTTCAATTTGTTCATATGCGTTCCTAAATTACCAGGGCTTTAACATGTTAAAGATAAGGTGGGGTTATTATATTGTGATTTGAGATATAGTCTTATGTGGATAATTCAAGTGTAAGCATTTTTTTTTGGGGGGGTTGGGGGGGGTGGGGGGGGGGGCGGGTTGGTTTGCCACCATTCAAATTTAAAAGAAATGGAAGCCACATCGGCGGATCCCGTTAATTTGAACTAATGAAATGCCGTTATTGAAGATTCTCCTATAGTTTATAGATAGATGAACATTACTAATGTTTAAGAACTGTTATGATAAATTTAAAGTTTGAGACAAGGTTTTATACATTGGACCCCAAAAAAAGAGATGAATGAGAGATAAAGCTCTTTGATAATCATGGGTGGTCCTTTTCAGTAGACATTGCTACATGGTACCAATGAACGTAATTCGTAAACATTACAAGTGGGCAATTTCTTAAGCAATTAATTCAACAAAGCTCATTTAATCGTCTGCTTTCGCGACGAATTTTTTTTTTTTCATAATGGTGGAATTGCGAAGAAAGATTTCTCTCTTTACTTGTTTAAAGTAAAGAAAAATATAAAGTGTGATTTGGACTAAAGCGTAATAGACCCAAGTCGACTCTCATTAAAAACAAAACAAAACAAACAAATTGTATGAGCATCGAATTTTCGAACCGAGTAATCATTAGATAGAATACTGTAACACCGGGCTGGGTTAGGTCGGGTTTCCTGACGAACAACCTTGTCCAAAATTGTGTACAACCTCTTGCCACTCATTCTGTCGGCCTCTAGACCCATAATAAAGCCTAATTGGGAGGAAAAGACAAAATCCTTGTGCACGTGTTGAGGGAAAAGTGTGTCAAAAAAAAAAAGTTTTTACACCTATATATTGATGCTATATTCAGTCATAAACTTTTATATTTGTGTCAAATTTAGCTCTAAATATTTTTGCATTGGTGTTAATGGAGTCACTCTGGCCAATTTTGGCAAGAAATTCATTGAGTTGGAGTCGATATCATATGTGGTACGGCTGGCTGCTGACGTAGATATTTTTAATATTATTTTGATATTTTTTTAAAAAAAATTTAATGTTGATTGAGGAAACGAAAGAAGATAAAAACCAAATATTTCTTCAAAATTTACTAAAGATATAAAAAAATATAAATGTCAATGCGAGCCATATTGTGTGCGACAACCGACGCCCATGTTGGCAAATTTTCAGCTAAAAATTGGCTGAATGACTTAATTAAACGGAAATGCAAAAGATTTATGATTAAATCGACACAAATGCAAAGGATTTTATGACTGAATTGATACGATAAAAGGTTTATGATTGAATCGACACAATTTAAAAAATTTGGCTAAATTTGATACAATAAAAATGTTGGGACTGAATTAATTAGCACAATACAAAAAGTTTATGACTGAATTGACATCAACGGAAGATGTTTAGACTAAATTGGCATCAATAAAAAGTTTATGACCGAATTAGCACTAATATAATAAGATTAGAATTTTTTTATAACTTTTTCCCAATGTTGAAATATCCTCAGTTGTTTGACAATATGTCTTATATGCTATTTTATATACTATTATCTCCCTCTACTTAATAAGTTTTAGTTACACTTTCTTATGTGGTATTAGAGCTAAAGTGTTATTCCTTTCGAATTGTGCCACTTGCATGGAAAAGGAGGTGCTGCTTGTCTGACATTCTCCTTATCGCTCTAAAAAATGTTTACATGTAAATTAGTATCAATAATGAAAATATTTTGACTCGTTAATTATTTCAAGTAATACAAGCGATCATTTTTGGAATCACTATCCAAATCATTAATTTTTCACAAAATAAACGAACTCATAGACTCCTCAAATTTTTCCTTCACCCTCTATTCTTTCGACTGGTATATTTCTTACAAAAACTGTTTCTTTAGCCTCAGTCAACACCCACTTCCAACAACATATCGTGAAATCCTCTACTTTGACCTCATCTTCGTTACACACGTATTTTTTTTCCCCCGTGCAAATTACAAATCAGAGGTCGAGGAGGAAGTCGTGTATGTTTGGAAAAATTTTCAACTAAGGGCCTATATGACCATATTTTTGCTCAAAAGATGAATCAAAATAATATTATTCTAAAACAAAGGCAACGACATGTCCCCTCAAAGTAGGCCACGACAATTTCAAATAAAGAACGCGACACTTTCTTAACCTCGGTGAAATCTGTGGACGGGTCCGAGTTCTGTTGGGCGGCCTTTGTAGTTTGCTTGTAGACTCTGTTTTTTCTCGTCTTGGTCTGCTTTGGAGTTTAGGCCCAGCTCTTGGGATCCTCGGAGTTCCATCCGTACATGATTTTTGAGCTTGGTGCGACATGGTACGTGGCGAGTTTTGCTGATCCTGGACAAATTGGCCAAGGCACAGCACAAGTTTTCACTAGACTCAGCACCAATATACGATGTTTACGGGGACCAGAAGGATAGTTCTTAAGTATGTTCGAGAGGGAACGACTCGCACGTTCTGGGGTTGATGGGAACCAGCAGCTGCCCTTTAGGTCCCAGTTGACCTTCTAAAAATTAATGATTTGAAAAATAGTTTTCGAAAGACGACTGATTGTCACGAATATATTTTAACTGTAAGTTGTTATCAATTATGAAAATATTTTTCAATGATTGATTATTTTCAACAACACAAATGATCATTTTTAGGAAATATTTTTCAAAAATTCATTTTCCGTAAACCAAACCGGATTTCATTAGTTAGTTTGGTAATTACTTCGCATTGATTATTCAAAATGGAGAAAGACAAAACAGCCATGGAGAGAGGGAAACCCTTTGATGGTCAGTCTAGTATTTCTCTTCAAGATATGTACTGAGGGGGGTATTATTTTATTGACACGCTTAGTTTATCAAAAGAGTCGATTTCATCCAACAAATTAATCAATTTATATATATATATATATATATCTTTCGCCGTGCTGATCAATGGATTTGCTTGTTTAAGTGATAAGCGCGAGAAATGAGTAACCGGTGCAGTCACGCTCGATAGACATCACTATAAGAGCTCCATGCACATTTTGAAAATGCTCGATTTTGAACCATAACTATGTAGCCCACCTCCAAATATAGGATTACGTAAGTGTCTCGTTAGTCCATATTCTCAGAGAGGTTTCCCGCGATGCACCTTGGATCGAAAGAGTCTCGTTAGTTCCTACAAAACATTCCTTTTCTCTTGTGACCCATTTTGGAAAATGAAGTCTCCCATTAAGTAGTTTATTTATGGAACTTCCTTAGTGAACCTAGACTTAGGCTTCGACGACATTCTCAATTGGGCATCACAGCTGACAGTTGATGACTAGATGATGTCGTACGGGTGGAATCTCGTGATTTTGTTGGATGCTTCGCGTTCTCCACATGTTTTGGCTTTTGCTATGTATCCCAAAAGCTAATCCACACGTTCTGGAAATGTGTAATGAATACATTTTCATATACTCGAAGAGCTCGAGTTCGACTCCGTTGAATTTTAGTTTGAGGAATTTTCTTTTACAGCACGCTACTTTACCACTTTCACATAATCACTCTTTCGTCGTAATTTTTTTTTTTTTTGGGGGGAGGGGTTTGGGGAATACACATTCAATAGAAATGGAATCAAATTGGAGGGACATTATAATTATATTCAGCTGAATATTGAATGTATTAAGCACGCGGCCATCGTAGGCTGCGTATGGTAACAATTCTGATCCCAGAAATCGATTCTGATTAAAATGACTTTTTCTGATTCTGTTCATGAATGTGTTTTTTGAGAATCGGAACGCCTTTAATAACAACACAAATTTCTGTTCTTGAAACAGAAACACTTTTGGTAACTATATAAATTTCTGATTATGTTCCCAATTTTTATCATTTAAGTCAAATAATTACGTAGTTACTTTTTGGTTCTAAGAAATGGAATCCCATTCTTATTTCATCAAAAACTTAAGAATGAACATTGTCATCACTCATGACCCAACAAAAAATATCGATGTTGTATTCACGCTGGTTATTTTTTTCTTTTTCCAAACTTTTCTAAAACTAGACTAAGTCTAAGTATATAAACCTATGAAAATCACAACTAATAAAATCAAGTGTACAATTAAAGATCATGGCATTGATAAATCGCATCATAAAATCCGAACAAAGCCCTAAGGACTTAGAGAATATGGTTCATGTTTAGTTTCAAAGATGTTTACGAGTTTCATAAAAAAAGAACAAAATCTATGAAATCTAGGAAATCTAAATCCAATTTTTTGAGAAAAAAATGTCAAACTAGCCTAACATAAGCTTCTTCTATTTTTACGGGATTTTTAGAATTTTTATTTTTTTATTATCTTTTTTTTTAAATGAGACCTTATTCTATTTTAGGTCGAGGAAAAGTGACAAGAGAACTGAAAGAGAAAAATAAGAGATGTGATGCTTCATTTTGTTTTGTGATTCTTCAAAGTGATTTTTTTTTTAGAATCAACTTTTTTTTAGTTTTTATATTTTGCTCCAAAACTATTCCCCGAGAACGGAATCAGAATCAAAATCATTTACGTTACAAACAAGATTTTGATCTTTTTTTTTGTTTTGGGAAATAGAATCACAAAATTAGAATGATTATCATACGCAACCTTATTGATCTACTGGCATTATTGGGGTGACTTTAAAAAATAATTCCTAGGGATCCCATTTACAAAAATCATGGTCAACGATAAAAATAAAAATAATACTATTTCTCTCTTTTACAATTGAACATCAAGTACTTCTTTTGCGAAGGTTAATGTTTTCCTCTAAGCATATTTGTTGATAATATATATTCAAGCATCGATAAAGGACGTGCATGACAACACTTCTATTTTTTTTTTTTTGTAATAAGAAAAGATTTAGAATAGAAATTCATTTAGAAATGCAATTGTATTTTTAACATTTTTTTTTTTCAAGAAGAAGATTTGAATAGAAATAAGAAGTAGAGATTTTCTTCTTTTCTAATTTTGAAACAAAAATATAAATAAGAATTATTTTTATTACTCACTTCCTCTTTCCTCGCTTACAGTCTCCCTCTTTCTCATGCCCCTACCATTGTCCATCGGTCGCCCACCATTAGTCCCTAGTCTCTAGTTGCCTCTCTCACGTTCCTGTTGTCATACGCTAATCGTCATTTGCCATCTGTCAATCATCAGCCACCCATCGCCGGTTTCCTGCTCTCGCCGTTCGCCGATCTCCATCCACTTGCCAGCAACCATAGAATTTTATGCTATTATCAGACGAGTTTTTGTTCCAGGACCAAAAATTGTGTCTTTATCAAACCCGTGTCTCTGCTTAAAAACTCCTTCGGGGAATACGAGACCCAGGAAGATAATGATTGTCATTCACACCCTAAAAGTGTTATTCTTCATGGTCTCGAATAAGAACGAGAAATTGGAGATTGTGCTGAAGATTTCTCAAATGTTACATTGCAATTCAAATGAAAGAGAATTCTCAATATATGAAGTGCAAGGAAATATAAATTAAGAAGAAAAACGAAGGATATCTTATTTGTATTGTTTTCAGAATGGAAAAAGGGAGACCGTAAAAGAACACATTTTTCAGGTGAAAAGATAAAGGGTATTCAGGAAATACTGAGAAATCATAAATCAATATAACCAGCTATAGTTCTGGGTTAATTGTCCGAGATCGACATGACATTTTCCTAAACCTAACCAAACTAGAAAATTGAGCATGTTAATACCTATATTAGGGTTTATAGTAATATCACGAAAAATTTCACGTGACAAATTTACCATAAAGTAATTTTTCATAAAAAAAATGACAAATTTGCCATAAATTAATTTTTTATCATAAAAAATTCTAAATCGATACTCACGTGATAAATCTATCCTCTATCATTTCCTATTACATTTTTTCCATAAAATTGTTAAGTTGAATGATATGCGGTTGTTGACGGGTGAATTAGTTAGAGGTTTTACCCTCCACTTGTGTGTACTAGTTTAAAGCTTTTCATGGTATTAATTCATTTTAATTAAAATTAATGGAGAATAAATTTACCACAAGTGCTGCGTTTGGGATTTTTTGTTATTAAAAATAGTTTGGGGTAAATTTGTCACACGTGTATTAGTTTGGAGTTTTTAGTAATAGAAAAAATTATTCATAGTAAATATGTTGTAGATGCATCAGTTTGAAATTTTTGATGGTATTAATCCTTTATCATTATTACCTCTAAAATCACAAACAATATATCGCATAATTAATAAAGAAAATCTTTTGATGATACTTGCAAATACTCGGTCTCTTTTTATGCTTTTCTCAACTTGATTGACTTACACGCGGGCATGGTCGGTATAAAATTATACCGAAAACAAAACAATAGACGTTACATTGGATCTTTTTATTTTTATTTTTATATATATCTCTTCAAATCGTGACAACATCTTTTTAATTTGAAGTAAAAATTCAAAAGAAAATCAACTCGAAACGTCCGTGCCATTTCCAAGAAGCTTCAGGGACGACACAAAAAGCGTGCCCACTGTTTCCCTCTCAATTCCACCTGCTCCACTCCATCATTATCCCCAAAAGGTCAAACCCCACGAGATGAATTGAAAACGACATGAATTCCAACAAATTTTATATCGACTGAAAATAAATAATAAGAAGCCGACACGAGTAGTGAATTGGCCTCCAATCAAAACGCACCCCCCATTATCTATTTTGTAAATATTTTATCACAAAACCCAAAAAGTATTAGAAAGCAAGACTCCTCTTTTGTAATTTCAAACTAATATCCTCGTAATACGCTTCGTCGGTTTCCGTTAAACTTCATCTTCAAATTACCAAGTGTTAAGATTCAGTGTCCAATCACAAAGAAGTAAAGAGAAAAGCGAAAAAGAAAAATCGACACAAATTTATCCTAATTCACCATTAATTAGGGTTACGTCTCTCAAAAAGTTTCACCATAATTAGTATCTCACATCTCTTGTTACATTATTCAATTATGGGCAAAAAAGAGTATATATAGCAATAGATATTCATCGGCTCAAATCCAAATTGTCAATGAAAAAAATACAGGCTTAAATGATAAACTTTCTAGTGTCTAAGGAGCGCTGTCCTCCTGAAGCCCTCGCCGTGCGGCTCCCCCAAACACTTGGCTGCTCACTAAAGAGCAGGATTCACGTGCTTTTCTATCAATATAGAGTATTAACCATACTCCAATATTGAATTGGATGACATGTGACAATTGACAAATGTATCCATTTAGTATTTTTATCCCTTATTTGTCAAGGGTGCACCAGTTTGACCATTTTTTGTAGTATTAATCAAATTTAATAAAAATCAAATGAGGATAAATTTGTCATAGGTGGTGATAAGAAAAATTAGTTAATGGTAAATTTATTATAGATGTACAGTTTGGATTTTTCGTGATATTGGAGTAGTGAATTTTCTTTTGAATCAAAAGGGCCACTCCCCATTATCTACTTTCCATTTATTTTATAACCCAAAAAATATTAAAAAGTGAGACTCCTCTTTTGTAATATTTTATCGATTATTCCTCCAAACCGTTGCGATTCTTCATATATTATACAGTCACAATCATTACCATTTAATTAATTTAATTAAGTTAATGATTCGATTATTAATAATGTTAATGTTAGGTGGGAGTTCCGTGTCCTGCTGCTAACGACTGAATCGTACGTCAAACGGAGTTGCAAGAAATACACGCTGACGTGGACCAATCAGGAGCGCGCATTCGTGGAAGCTAGGAATGGGGCGACGAAGCAGAGGATACAAAACCAAACCCTCCGTCCCTCAGTTTCCATTTCATCTCTCCTTTCTATTTCGATTTCAACATCTTTCACAGAGCGAAGAAATTTGTTATCCTCTTTTTTTTTTTTTGTTTAATTTTTGGTATTTTTGTTTCCCTGCACATTTGCCCGGCGAATTCGATCGTCGAGGGAGGCGAAGGAGCTCCTCGCGGTGGGGGAGGGGAGGGTCATTGGTTGAATTCTCAGCTGGTAATTCTCTGTTCTAGCTCGATTTTTTTTTTTTTTTTGCGATTGAATTGTTTTCCGTTTCTCGCGGTTGTTGTTCTGTCGGATCGGATTCGTGTTTTTTGGGAAAGGGGGAAATTAATCGAGGGAAATTTGCGGATTTCGCAGGCCCGATCTGATCTGTTGGATCGTTGTTTGAATCGGTGTCACCGCCGGGAATTGGTGATTTGATCTGTCCGAGCTTTTGAGAGTGCGTGCGATGTGATGCTCCTTCCCACGGGTCTCGCGTGTTTCTGGGGTTGTTGGAATTAAGTAGTAGAAGAGGAGGTGGACATCGACAGAGATGCAAAAGAGTGGGAGTCTTTCGAAGAGCATTAATAGCCTTAGGGTTCCGGTGCCGCAGCAGTCTTTGAGGAGAATGGGACTGTGTTCGCCGGGCGGAGGGCATGCTGCATCACCAGTTGTGTTCCCTGAGAAGCGGAACAAGGTTAAAAATGCAGCTTCGAGACAGGATATAAATCCAATGAGCGCCGCGTCGATGATCCTTTTAAAGTGAAGAAGGCAGACGAGCACAGGATTGATATAATCGGAGGAGGAGGCGGTGGCGATGAGAAGTCTGATTTGTTGGGTTACGTTGTTTATGCTGGGAAGCTTGTTTTAGATAAGAGAAAGAATGTAGATGACAGGAATGGCAAGGATGGAAAAAAAAATTCAGCTGAAATGATTACCCAAGAAGGTGCTGTTGATGCTAAACTTACCAGCAAGGCTTTAGTCTGGGCTCCAATGTCTTGCCACTCGATGACGTTGTCTCGGTATGTCCTTTTCATTCAAGCAGAGTAAGCTTAGAAAATTGACTGTGAGATGATATTCGATTTAGATCCATAGATGGGTTAGTACTGCTTGAATGAGAAAGGGCTGTTAACAAAACCTCTGTTTTATGACATAACTCTGACAGGTGTCCTATAATGCTGGACTGAGACATTTCACAGTGCATGCTTACCCCGAAAGAAATGGATCTTGTGGCTTCTTTTGTTTCATGAAAGGTCAAAAGAGAAGTCATGCACTGTGAAATGTCTCAGTCCAGCATTATAGGACACCTGTCAGAGTTATGTCATAAAACAGAGGTTTTGTTAACAGCCCTTTCTCATTCAAGCAGTACTAACCCATCTATGGATCTAAATCGAATATCATCTCACAGTCAATTTTCTAAGCTTACTCTGCTTGAATGAAAAGGACATACCGAGACAACGTCATCGAGTGGCAAGACATTGGAGCCCCAGACTAAAGCCTTGCTGGTAAGTTTAGCATCAACAGCACCTTCTTGGGTAATCATTTCAGCTGAATTTTTTTTTCCATCCTTGCCATTCCTGTCATCTACATTCTTTCTCTTATCTAAAACAAGCTTCCCAGCATAAACAACGTAACCCAACAAATCAGACTTCTCATCGCCACCGCCTCCTCCTCCGATTATATCAATCCTGTGCTCGTCTGCCTTCTTCACTTTAAAAGGATCATCGACGCCGGCGCTCATTGGATTTATATCCTGTCTCGAAGCTGCATTTTTAACCTTGTTCCGCTTCTCAGGGAACACAACTGGTGATGCAGCATGCCCTCCGCCCGGCGAACACAGTCCCATTCTCCTCAAAGACTGCTGCGGCACCGGAACCCTAAGGCTATTAATGCTCTTCGAAAGACTCCCACTCTTTGCATCTCTGTCGATGTCCACCTCCTCTTCTACTACTTAATTCCAACAACCCCAGAAACACGCGAGACCCGTGGGAAGGAGCATCACATCGCACGCACTCTCAAAAGCTCGGACAGATCAAATCACCAATTCCCGGCGGTGACACCGATTCAAACAACGATCCAACAGATCAGATCGGGCCTGCGAAATCCGCAAATTTCCCTCGATTAATTTCCCCCTTTCCCAAAAAACACGAATCCGATCCGACAGAACAACAACCGCGAGAACGGAAAACAATTCAATCGCAAAAAAAAAAAAAAATCGAGCTAGAACAGAGAATTACCAGCTGAGAATTCAACCAATGACCCTCCCCTCCCCCACCGCGAGGAGCTCCTTCGCCTCCCTCGACGATCGAATTCGCCGGGCAAATGTGCAGGGAAACAAAAATACCAAAAATTAAACAAAAAAAAAAAGAGGATAACAAATTTCTTCGCTCTGTGAAAGATGTTGAAATCGAAATAGAAAGGAGAGATGAAATGGAAACTGAGGGACGGAGGGTTTGGTTTTGTATCCTCTGCTTCGTCGCCCCATTCCTAGCTTCCACGAATGCGCGCTCCTGATTGGTCCACGTCAGCGTGTATTTCTTGCAACTCCGTTTGACGTACGATTCAGTCGTTAGCAGCAGGACACGGAACTCCCACCTAACATTACATTATTAATAATCGAATCATTAACTTAATTAAATTAATTAAATGGTAATGATTGTGACTGTATAATATATGAAGAATCGCAACGGTTTGGAGGAATAATCGATAAATATTACAAAAGAGGAGTCTCACTTTTTAATATTTTTTGGGTTATAAAATAAATGGAAAGTAGATAATGGGGAGTGGCCCTTTTGATTCAAAAGAAAATTCACTACTCCAATATCACGAAAAATCCAAACTGTACATCTATAATAAATTTACCATTAACTAATTTTTCTTATCACCACCTATGACAAATTTATCCTCATTTGATTTTTATTAAATTTGATTAATACTACAAAAAATGGTCAAACTGGTGCACCCTTGACAAATAAGGGATAAAAATACTAAATGGATACATTTGTCAATTGTCACATGTCATCCAATTCAATATTGGAGTATGGTTAATACTCTATATTGATAGAAAAGCACGTGAATCCTGCTCTTTAGTGAGCAGCCAAGTGTTTGGGGGAGCCGCACGGCGAGGGCTTCAGGAGGACAGCGCTCCTTAGACACTAGAAAGTTTATCATTTAAGCCTGTATTTTTTTCATTGACAATTTGGATTTGAGCCGATGAATATCTATTGCTATATATACTCTTTTTTGCCCATAATTGAATAATGTAACAAGAGATGTGAGATACTAATTATGGTGAAACTTTTTGAGAGACGTAACCCTAATTTAATGGTGAATTAGGATAAATTTGTGTCGATTTTTCTTTTTCGCTTTTCTCTTTACTTCTTTGTGATTGGACACTGAATCTTAACACTTGGTAATTTGAAGATGAAGTTTAACGGAAACCGACGAAGCGTATTACGAGGATATTAGTTTGAAATTACAAAAGAGGAGTCTTGCTTTCTAATACTTTTTGGGTTTTGTGATAAAATATTTACAAAATAGATAATGGGGGGTGCGTTTTTGATTGGAGGCCAATTCACTACTCGTGTCGGCTTCTTATTATTTTATTTTCAGTCGATATAAAATTTGTTGGAATTCATGTCGTTTTCAATTCATCTCGTGGGGTTTGACCTTTTGGGGATAATGATGGAGTGGAGCAGGTGGAATTGAGAGGGAAACAGTGGGCACGCTTTTTGTGTCGTCCCTGAAGCTTCTTGGAAATGGCACGGACGTTTCGAGTTGATTTTCTTTTGAATTTTTACTTCAAATTAAAAAGATGTTGTCACGATTTGAAGAGATATATATAAAAATAAAAATAAAAAGATCCAATGTAACGTCTATTGTTTTGTTTTCGGTATAATTTTATACCGACCATGCCCGCGTGTAAGTCAATCAAGTTGAGAAAAAGCATAAAAAGAGACCGAGTATTTGCAAGTATCATCAAAAGATTTTCTTTATTAATTTATGCGATATATTGTTTGTGATTTTAGAGGTAATAATGATAAAGGATTAATACCATCAAAAATTTCAAACTGATGCATCTACAACATATTTACTATGAATAATTTTTTCTATTACTAAAAACTCCAAACTAATACACGTGTGACAAATTTACCCAAACTATTTTTTAATAACAAAAAATCCCAAACGCAGCACTTGTGGTAAATTTATTCTCCATTAATTTTAATTAAAATGAATTAATACCATGAAAAGCTTTAAACTAGTACACACAAGTGGAGGGTAAAAACCTCTAACTAATTCACCCGTCAACAACCGCATATCATTCAACTTAACAATTTTATGGAAAAAATGTAATAGGAAATGATAGAGGATAGATTTATCACGTGAGTATCGATTTAGAATTTTTTATGATAAAAAATTATTTATGGCAATTTGTCATTTTTTTATGAAAATTACTTTATGGTAAATTTGTCACGTGAAATTTTTCGTGATATTACTATAAACCCTAATATAGGTATTAACATGCTCAATTTTCTAGTTTGGTTAGGTTTAGGAAAATGTCATGTCGATCTCGGACATTAACCCAGAACTATAGCTGGTTATATTGATTTATGATTTCTCAGTATTTCCTGAATACCCTTTATCTTTTCACCTGAAAAATGTGTTCTTTTACGGTCTCCCTTTTTCCATTCTGAAAACAATACAAATAAGATATCCTTCGTTTTTCTTCTTAATTTATATTTCCTTGCACTTCATATATTGAGAATTCTCTTTCATTTGAATTGCAATGTAACATTTGAGAAATCTTCAGCACAATCTCCCAATTTCTCGTTCTTATTCGAGACCATGAAGAATAACACTTTTAGGGTGTGAATGACAATCATTATCTTCCTGGGTCTCGTATTCCCCGAAGGAGTTTTTAAGCAGAGACACGGGTTTGATAAAGACACAATTTTTGGTCCTGGAACAAAACTCGTCTGATAATAGCATAAAATTCTATGGTTGCTGGCAAGTGGATGGAGATCGGCGAACGGCGAGAGCAGGAAACCGCGATGGGTGGCTGATGATTGACAGATGGCAAATGACGATTAGCGTATGACAACAGGAACGTGAGAGAGGCAACTAGAGACTAGGGACTAATGGTGGGCGACCGATGGACAATGGTAGGGGCATGAGAAAGAGGGAGACTGTAAGCGAGAAAGAGGAAGTGAGTAATAAAAATAATTCTTATTTATATTTTTGTTCAAAATTAGAAAAGAAGAAAATCTCTACTTCTTATTTCTATTCCAAATCTTCTTCTTGGAAAAAAAAAATGTTAAAATACAATTGCATTTCTAAATGAATTTCTATTCTAAATCTTTTCTTATTACAAAAAAAAAAAAAATAGAAGTGTTGTCATGCACGTCCTTTATCGATGCTTGAATATATATTATCAACAAATATGCTTAGAGGAAACATTAACCTTCGCAAAGAAGTACTTGATGTTCAATTGTAAAAGAGAGAAATAGTATTATTTTTATTTTTATCGTTGACCATGATTTTTTGTAAATGGGATCCCTAGGAATTATTTTTTAAAGTCACCCCAATAATGCCAGTAGATCAATAAGGTTGCGTATGATAATCATTCTAATTTTGTGATTCTATTTCCCAAAACAAAAAAAAGATCAAAATCTTGTTTGTAACGTAAATGATTTTGATTCTGATTCCGTTCTCGGGGAATAGTTTTGGAGCAAAATATAAAAACTAAAAAAAAGTTGATTCTAAAAAAAAATCACTTTGAAGAATCACAAAACAAAATGAAGCATCACATCTCTTATTTTTCTCTTTCAGTTCTCTTGTCACTTTTCCTCGACCTAAAATAGAATAAGGTCTCATTTAAAAAAAAAGATAATAAAAAATAAAAATTCTAAAAATCCCGTAAAAATAGAAGAAGCTTATGTTAGGCTAGTTTGACATTTTTTTCTCAAAAAATTGGATTTAGATTTCCTAGATTTCATAGATTTTGTTCTTTTTTTATGAAACTCGTAAACATCTTTGAAACTAAACATGAACCATATTCTCTAAGTCCTTAGGGCTTTGTTCGGATTTTATGATGCGATTTATCAATGCCATGATCTTTAATTGTACACTTGATTTTATTAGTTGTGATTTTCATAGGTTTATATACTTTAGACTTAGTCTAGTTTTAGAAAAGTTTGGAAAAAGAAAAAAATAACCAGCGTGAATACAACATCGATATTTTTTGTTGGGTCATGAGTGATGACAATGTTCATTCTTAAGTTTTTGATGAAATAAGAATGGGATTCCATTTCTTAGAACCAAAAAGTAACTACGTAATTATTTGACTTAAATGATAAAAATTGGGAACATAATCAGAAATTTATATAGTTACCAAAAGTGTTTCTGTTTCAAGAACAGAAATTTTGTGTTGTTATTAAAGGCGTTCCGATTCTCAAAAAACATTCATGAACAGAATCAGAAAAGTCATTTTAATCAGAATCGATTTCTGGGATCAGAATTGTTACCATACGCAGCCTACGATGGCCGCGTGCTTAATACATTCAATATTCAGCTGAATATAATTATAATGTCCCTCCAATTTGATTCCATTTCTATTGAATGTGTATTCCCAAACCCCTCCCCCCAAAAAAAAAAAATTACGACGAAAGAGTGATTATGTGAAAGTGGTAAAGTAGCGTGCTGTAAAAGAAAATTCCTCAAACTAAAATTCAACGGAGTCGAACTCGAGCTCTTCGAGTATATGAAAATGTATTCATTACACATTTCCAGAACGTGTGGATTAGCTTTTGGGATACATAGCAAAAGCCAAACATGTGGAGAACGCGAAGCATCCAACAAAATCACGAGATTCCACCCGTACGACATCATCTAGTCATCAACTGTCAGCTGTGATGCCCAATTGAGAATGTCGTCGAAGCCTAAGTCTAGGTTCACTAAGGAAGTTCCATAAATAAACTACTTAATGGGAGACTTCATTTTCCAAAATGGGTCACAAGAGAAAAGGAATGTTTTGTAGGAACTAACGAGACTCTTTCGATCCAAGGTGCATCGCGGGAAACCTCTCTTGAGAATATGGACTAACGAGACACTTACGTAATCCTATATTTGGAGGTGGGCTACATAGTTATGGTTCAAAATCGAGCATTTTCAAAATGTGCATGGAGCTCTTATAGTGATGTCTATCGAGCGTGACTGCACCGGTTACTCATTTCTCGCGCTTATCACTTAAACAAGCAAATCCATTGATCAGCACGGCGAAAGATATATATATATATATATATAAATTGATTAATTTGTTGGATGAAATCGACTCTTTTGATAAACTAAGCGTGTCAATAAAATAATACCCCCCTCAGTACATATCTTGAAGAGAAATACTAGACTGACCATCAAAGGGTTTCCTCTCTCCATGGCTGTTTTGTCTTTCTCCATTTTGAATAATCAATGCGAAGTAATTACCAAACTAACTAATGAAATCCGGTTTGGTTTACGGAAAATGAATTTTTTGAAAAATATTTTCCTAAAAATGATCATTTGTGTTGTTGAAAATAATCAATCATTGAAAAATATTTTCATAATTGATAACAACTTACAGTTAAAATATATTCGTGACAATCAGTCGTCTTTCGAAAACTATTTTTCAAATCATTAATTTTTTAGAAGGTCAACTGGGACCTAAAGGCAGCTGCTGGG
>JAGVVM010015720.1:0-10054 GCA_019149425.1 Psidium friedrichsthalianum | reverse complement strand
GGCATACGCATAATAATATCACCTGTCCAGAGTGTTAGAGTACCCAATCTCAATGGAGTTAATTGGACATCAGACTGACTTACACCCACAGCCCAGCTGGTTTTGCGCTCTGGCTCCTTTCACGAGAGGTCCTGGGTTCAAACCTCGCTGGGTGACGTGTGATTTAAGTGGAGGGTCGTGGCGGTGGATGCTGCGCTAGCCCTCCCGGAGGATTAGTCGAGGTGCGCGATCCGTACAGACGCTGGCCCGGACACCTTCGATATCAAAAAAAAAAAAAAAAAACGGTTTAAGTTAGAAGTTATAATTGTTTAAAAGAGTTGACTAGGGAAACACGCACCAAACATCTTTTCCTTCTCATCCATGCAGGAGGGTTCAAATACACCAGCACTCATTAGAACTGATCACCTTTATGGAAATGAAGATGTAAACTAATGTCATAATATGACTGAAATCAATGGATACTGATTGTCATCTTGTAGAATTAGATAGTCTGAGTTGGAAATTAAGTGGCGTTGCAGAAAAGAATCCATTTGCTTGCCCTTTTGCCCCCTGTGTGAATATCTCAGGTTGATATGACATTGATTGAGTGTTTCCAATGATGGACTCCAAGTCCTAGTTTTCATACAACCTCATTTTAGTTGAGTTCCTTCCTTTGTAGCTGTGTTATATGACTGAATGTTGTCAAAATTCATTGGTACTTGTTTTGCAGCCTTTTGATTATCAACAGAAATCCCTTGTTTGACTGTATTTATTTTTAAAATCAAGTCTGACTGTGTGGTTGAGCAGTTGTTAACATTGGCAAGTTCCCCACAAGGTTTTGCATGCCTACCCCACATGTTTATCGTTTGTCACAAGGGAGGTTGATATTTACCATAAAATGACATTCTGTTTCCATCTGAATTGCAGTGACATCGAAAGCCAATCTATCGGAGTGACAGTTCAACCCTCGATACCTATCCAAATACTGCAGTTTTTAGTTGCAATGCTGGTCATGGACACAGTGGCAGTAACTTTGTGCACCCGCTAATATGCATCAGAACAAATTCTTGTACCCGCCATGTCCACACTCGCAGCATCACAGGCTGGTCGTCACCTTACGCAATTTGGTGCTCTGTATAATCATCCACTCGAGGGTCTCCTGCTCGACACTTTTGGCGGGGCCATCTCTTTCTTGTGTCTGGGATGACCGCAAGACCGCTGTGTATTTCTTTTGCTTTGGCAGTGATTAAAAACCAGTCGTGATCCACTGTGGGCTGTGGTTGCCTGGCAATATCTTTCATATTTTCTTCAAGAACAACACTGCTTATCACGACATTCACCATCAGCTTCAAGGCACTAAGTACAATTATTCTCAGCCATTCTTCTCCATTTGGGATAAGCTCTTAGGGACTCACATGCCCTACAAACCTTGTAAAACGACCAGAGGGGGGTTTTGAGGCACGACTGGTGAAAGACAAATGACACTATTGACGTTCTGTTTTCAGCATTTCAAGCATTTTCATGATGAGAACTTTCATTCTTGGGATGTTGGCAGAGATGTTCTCAGAAGGCTCTGGTTTAGCAGGAAATTATTCTGAGCTTTGTGAATTTGTTTTTAGATGATTGAGTGTACTTATTTTCTCAGTTGACTGCCCAATTTCACAAAGGGATTCAAGTCTTTGTAGCTTTTCTGTCGTTTACTGTTCAATCCATTTCTTTTACGCATGTGCTAGGTTTTTTCAGGCATCCTGAAGCCGATGTAAAGAAAGGATGAAGATTAATTTGTGCTTTGTATTGTTGTGAGGTTGTGTGGCGTTGCTAGTTTTTTCTTTGTCTTCTAGGCTTTCATGTCTACCTGCACTGAACTTGTTACTTCACGTCGAATAGACAATCGAACAGTTTTCCTACTCCGGGGGAATGAATGGCTTTCTCTCTACTTCTATAATAGATTAAACATGAGACCATAGGAGTTGCTAATCTTGATTTGAAAGACTATTTCATACGCGTACTTGTTCTTCCAAGTAGGGGTGAGATGGGCCGGGTGGGTTGGTGAAATTTGCTAGTCCTCGAGCAAATAACATCAAACAGAATGAATCAAAACTTCCGAACATTCCTCAACTGTCTCTGAGTTAACTAGTCATGAAATACCTTCTCAGAAGTGATTGTACTTGTCCCCAATAGTCCAATTCATTCCTTTGCTTAACTTGTACTAAAACAAGTCACATAACTCATCCTCTACTAAAACAAAGCTTTTTTTATTTTGAGAACAGCATCTCATGCCTGATAAGCAACCGATATCGTCAGCCCATATTTCAAGCAAAACATAATCCGTAACAATTCACAAGACCAGCCCTTTCTTACTCTATCCACTTGTCCAAGGGTTGAACCCTCCAACACCCCGCACACTCAGCACAATGATACATGATTCTTAAGTGTCCCGTCCTTATAACCACCCATGTAGCGAGAAATCAACCAATGACTCCCGATCCAGTTGGACCTATGTAATTAAGTGGTGAAGACTCCTCAGGTTTATTCTCGGTCAGTTAGGGACTAAACAGGACACCTTACTCAAGTACATATCCAGATCATATTCAAAACAGAAAATTATAGTTGCAAGTCTGGACATATGGTACTTAGGCAACCATGATCTTTGAGTTTCTCTTGTACTTTTTATTATATTATTATATTTTATTTATTTTTTTTAATGTTTTTATTTTTTTTTTTTTATTTTATTATATTTGTTTTTTGAATAAAATGGATTGTTCCCGCTAGGTTTCGTGTTCAAGAGATAATCATCCGAAGCATGTGCCCTAATCCTCATTACGTTCACACTGATGTCTCAACCAAAATAACAGTTTGGTTATTCAATCAGAAACCTACCCAGACATGAGACCATAGTTTTTTAAAAAATCAGATGTTTCAGGCTGACAGCTTTGGACCAATCAAAATGACAAGTCTTAACACAAATTACTCTCCAGAACTCCTCTTTCCATCAGAGACACGGACGCACGAACTCACTAGTTATCCGCAGTGAATAGAAGTTATTCCAAACCAATTAAAAACGAGACGTGAGGAATCAGATGCCTCGAAAAGACTAACTGGCAGTTATCAAATTCAACTCTAACTATCAATCCGCACCCTGCAAATACAGCACCCCCAAAAACCTATTTATTTCCCATAATTCATTACTCAGGTCCAACCACAAACATATTCAGCACTAATACACCTACTCAGCACACTCTTAGAGTTTACACCCCAAAACCTACACAAGAACATCGTCTCGATGTAAAGAGAAAGAGAGTAAGAAAGGGACTCCCCTGAGGTTTACTCTTTTCCGAAGAGTCTTGTTTGTGTATTTCCATCCTCGCTGTCTTCGTTTTCCACGTACGCATCCCATTGAGCAGCCTGGAGACTGCTCCCAGGGGGATCATGCTTTGGAACTGTGACATGTCGTATCCAGCCGCTGACCATTGGAAACGCATGTTGTCCTCGTTGCGTCGCAGATTTTCATCAATATGCTCGTGGCGGAGACGGAACTCTTGCCTAGTCGCCCTGTTTTCTCTCTGCATTTGACGGAGGAGCTGGAGGACAGGGTTCTCAGAGGTGGCTGGTGCTGGGATATCGTGCCGTCCTGGCTCTCGGGCTGAGGATCTTGCGCTGAGGATCTACTGCTGGTGCGGATGGTCCCGCACGGAGGGCACGTGCGCGTGCCCTGCTCCTCCTTTGAATTGACTGCATATCCCGACTGTTTCCACCACACAACTGTTCAATATATTTTTCAGTCATAATCGTACCTGGTGGAAGTGTTTCCTCATGGTCTTCAATGGGGACGCTGGCTTGACGGCAGAGCATGGTGACCAATGAGGGGTACCAGTATCCCTTCGTGGCTTCTGAGGATTGTAGAATCCCCCTGAATAGAAGTTGCCCTACATTAATCTGCAGATGGGTCAGTATGGCATAAATGAGGATTGCTGGTTCACGCCTGCACAGATTGTGATGAGTTACAGGCATCATAGAAAACACTACAAAATAAAACCAAGTTTTGGCAAACCGATCGAGAGTGTTCTGTTTGATGGAAATAAAGTTGCCATTGTGCATCTCCCATTGCCCTGCTCCATCAGTTAAAACCTGCCTAATCTCTTCGGCTTTTTCAGCATTCAAGCCAGATCCTATCAAAGCTGCATATTCATCGACGTCAGGGATAGGTAATTCACAGAAATGATTAAGTGTAGCAGCGTCAAACCGAACCGTTTTGCCACGAACGCGGACTTTACCCCCCTGATGGTCTGGTACTCTAGCATAGAACTCACGAACCACCGGAATAACTGCCGGGTCTCGAGGCTCGCAAAATGTCGTCCAACCCCGTCTAGCTACTTCAGCGGATAGCCAATAATGCTCGAATCCTTCCATGATCCGGGGAATTCCCCTCTCAGAAATAAATTTTTTCTTTCGTGCAAGGGCCTCGGCGAGCCTTTGCTGGGCATTGGCTTCGAGGGTTCTCGATTCGGCCCTAGCAGCCGGTGATTTACCCCTATTTCTAGACGATGTCTCGCCCTCGATTCTAACCCCAGCATTCTTAGTTCTAACCATACTGTGATTGATCAACAATTCAACCTAGGCTAAATGTACGGAGAGGATAATTGGAACGGGTTACCTAGAATTGAGAAGATCCGTCGGCGGAAAGGGCGAGGCCGGTCGAGAAGATGTTGGCTTGTTCGAGAGGTGCAAGCAAGAGGACGCGTCGGGATGGGATGGCATGGAGACGCGTCCTCGAAGAAGAGGACCAGAGGAGAGGACGCGTCGGTGGAGAAGATGAAGCCGCGTCCGTCCGTGGAGAAGATGATCTGCTGCAGAGGAAGAAAGTAAATTAGGGTTTGGGAAAGAACGAATTGCAGCTTGTCGTCTTTTTATATCAATGAGGGAATGGACGGACGCGTCTCCTTGTGAGAAGGACGCGTCCGTCACGCTTCTGGGGAGAGACGGACGCGTCTCTCCCTTGGCGGACGCGTCCGTCAGGCTTCTGGGGAGAGACGGACGCGTCTCTCCCTTGGCGGACGCGTCCGTCCGTTTTTTTTTTTTTTTTTTTAAACAGGAAAGATTACAATAAAACAAAAACAAAAGAAAGAAGGGAAAGTAAATTTGGGTTGCCTCCCAAAAAGCGCATGTGTTTATAGTCGTTAGCTCGACTTTCTCAGTTAATCAGGCTTCTTGTAATTGAGTCGAGGTAACTCCTCGATCGATGGTCTCTCCTCGGTAATGCTTCAATTGTTGTCCATTGACCTTGAACGTTCTCTCGGAGTTCTCTGCCTTGATTTCTACTGCTCCGTGGGGAAAAACCGCCACTACTTGGAATGGCCCCGACCACCTGGATTTCAATTTACCAGGAAATAACTTCAGTCGAGAATTGAAAAGTAAAACCAACTCACCTGGTACGAAGGTCCGATTGAGGATCTTGCTGTCGTGCCATTTCTTCGTCTTCTCTTTATAAAGCTTTGCGTTCTCGTAAGCTTGATGTCGAAACTCCTCGAGCTCATTTAGCTGTAAACATCTCTTCTCGCCAGCTCTCACAAGATCCAAGTTCAATTTCTGCAATGCCCAATACGCTTTGTGTTCGAGTTCCACTGGCAAGTGACAAGCTTTCCCGAAAACCAATCGGTATGGCGACATGCCGATAGGATTTTTATAAGCTGTTCTATAAGCCCATAGAGCGTCATCGAGCTTCAATGACCAATCCTTCCTCGTTGGACACACTGTCTTCTCCAGGATGCGCTTTATCTCTCTGTTTGATACCTCAATCTGTCCGCTTGTCTGTGGATGATATGCTGTTGCAATTCTGTGCTTGACTCCATATTTGTTGAGCAATGCGTCAAACTGTCTGTTGCAGAAATGTGTGCCTCCATCGCTTATGATTGCCCGTGGTGTTCCAAATCGAGTGAAAATCTGTTTCTTCAAAAACTTAACAACCACTTTAGCATCATTAGTGGGCAAAGCGATTGCTTCAACCCATTTAGAGACATAATCCACAGCCATAAGAATGTATTTGTTATTGAAAGATGAAGTGAAAGGTCCCATGAAATCTATACCCCAAACATCGAACAGCTCTACTTCGAGGATGTTCTGCAACGGCATCTCGTGTCGTTTTGAGATGTTTCCAACACGTTGGCACCTGTCACAACATGCCACAAAGGTATAAGCATCTTTAAATAGAGTAGGCCAGTAAAAACCTGATTGGAGCACTTTCGCTGCTGTACGATCCCCTCCAAAGTGTCCTCCATAGGGTGAGGCATGGCAGTGCGTGAGTATGTCACTCACTTCCTCCTCTGGCACGCATCTCCTTATGACCTGATCTGCACATTGCTTGAACAGGAACGGCTCATCCCAAAAATAATAACGCACATCATGCAACAGTTTCTTCCTCTGTTGAGCATTGAATTCAGGTGGGATATAATCAGAGACAATGAAGTTCACAACATCAGCATACCAAGGGACCGAACTGCTATCAACTAAGAACAACTGTTCATCTGGAAACGCCTCATTGATCAATGTTTTGTCCTTAGTCTCTGTTTTAGTCTCTAACCTAGATAGATGATCCGCTACTTGATTTTCTGTTCCCTTCCTGTCTCTAATCTCCAGATCAAACTCTTGTAGCAGTAGGACCCAGCGAATCAACCTCGGCTTAGCTTCTTTCTTCTCAATCAAGTACTTGATTGCCGAGTGATCTGTGAAAACTATAACCTTGGTCCCAACAAGATAGCTACGGAATTTATCAAAGGCAAACACAACAGCAAGCAGTTCTTTTTCAGTGGTTGTGTAGTTCACCTGGGCATCATCTAGGGTACGGCTGGCATAATATATAACATGAAAAACCTTGCTTACCCTTTGTCCTAATACCGCTCCAACAGCATAATCACTAGCATCACACATCAGCTCAAAGGGTAAAGTCCAGTCAGGTGCAATGACGATGGGTGCGGAAACTAACCTGTTCTTTAACTCACCGAAAGCTGCGAGGCATGCGTCATCGAAGATAAATGGCTTGTCCTTCTCCAACAGGTTGCATAATGGTTTCGTGATCTTGGAGAAGTCCTTGATGAATCTTCGATAGAACCCCGCATGGCCTAAGAAACTCCGGATTGCCTTGACTGATGTCAGTGGTGGAAGCTTCTCAATTGTCTCAATCTTGGCCTTGTCTACTTCGATGCCCTTACTCGAAATCCTGTGACCAAGAACAATACCTTCTCTGACCATGAATTGGCATTTCTCCCAATTCAAGATCAGGTTAGTATCTTCACAGCGTTTCAACACACGAGCTAAATTTGTCAAGCAATCAGAATATGAAGTTCCAAAGACTGAGAAATCATCCATAAAAACTTCTAATCCATTTTCCACCATATCACTAAAAATAGCCATCATGCATCGTTGAAAAGTCGCAGGCGCATTACATAGACCAAAAGGCATTCTACGGAAAGCAAAAGTCCCATATGGACAAGTGAAAGTTGTTTTCTCCTGATCCTCCGGAGCAATCAAGATCTGATTATATCCAGAGTAACCATCT
Organism: Psidium friedrichsthalianum; assembly: GCA_019149425.1. Classification (NCBI taxonomy): domain Eukaryota; kingdom Viridiplantae; phylum Streptophyta; class Magnoliopsida; order Myrtales; family Myrtaceae; genus Psidium; species Psidium friedrichsthalianum. The sequence continues at coordinate 2,523 of JAGVVM010015720.1, read as the reverse complement.
AGAAAGCAATAGAATTCCTTACCAGCCAACCTGTCGAGCATCTGATCAATGAATGGGAGAGGAAAGTGATCCTTTCTTGTGGCTTTGTTCAGCTTGCGGTAATCCATGCATACTCTCCATCCCGTCACTGTTCTTGTTGGGATGAGTTCATTCTTTTCATTGGCCACCACAGTCATACCTCCTTTTTTCGGAACACACTGCACAGGACTCACCCATGAGCTATCAGAGATGGGATAGATGATACCTGCGTCTAGCCACTTGATGATCTCTTTCTTGACCACCTCCTTCATAATCGGATTTAATCGCCGCTGAGCTTCAACCGACGCTTTCTGGTTATCCTCCAGGAGGATCTTGTGCATGCAAACTAATGGGCTAATTCCTCGAATGTCTGCGATCGTCCAACCTAGAGCTCTCTTGTGCTCTCTAAGAATCTGAAGCAATCTCTCTTCCTCCTGTGATGTCAACTCTGCAGAGATGATTACAGGTAAAGTATTAGAGGGTCCGAGATAAGCATACCTTAGATGCTCTGGCAACGGTTTGAGCTCTAGCGTCGGCGGTTCTTCAATGGAGGGCTTCATGGGATTTAGTGGTCGTTCCAAAGGGTCAAAACGATTGAACCTCTTTGTCAAATATGGTGAAGCCTCCATCATACTCACAAATTCGCGCACCGCTTCAATCTCTGAGGCTTCTGAAGTTAGTGACACTTCCAATGGATCTTCGGGATATAACTGAGAGAAAGAATTAGAAGAACACCTGTCCAGAACATCTAGAAAGAAACATTCGTTAGGTTCACTTGGCCATTTCATAGACTTATAAACATTAAACGTCACTTCCTGATCGTTGACCCGAATGGTCAATTCTCCCTTCTGGACATCTATCAAGGCTCGTCCTGTAGCTAGGAATGGCCTTCCTAGAATAATTGGAATTTCCTGGTCTTCTTCAAAATCTAACACAAGGAAGTCAGCAGGGAATATAAACTTATCTACTTTTACAAGCACATCTTCAATAATCCCTCTAGGATAGGTGATAGACCTATCGGCTAACTGCAGAGAAACTGATGTAGGTTTAACCTCCCCCAAACCTAACTCCTTGTACACAGAGAAGGGCATCAGATTAATACTCGCACCAAGATCACACAGAGCTTTACCTGAGAAGGTTGAACCTATGGTGCATGGAATCGTAAAACTACCTGGGTCCTTTAGCTTTGGCGGTAGTTTCTTTTGCAGGATTGCGCTGCACTCCTCAGTTAGTGCCACGGTCTCGAAATCGCCTAGTCGTCTTTTCTTGGAAAGCACGTCTTTCATAAACTTGACATAACTTGGCATCTGCTCCAATGCTTCTGCAAAAGGAATGTTAATGTGAAGCTTTTTAAATACGTCGAGAAACTTACGAAACTGGGCTTCCTCATTCTGCTTTCGCGCTCTCTGCGGAAAAGGTAGAGGCGGGCGCTCCAATTCTTCTCTTGCAGCTCCTTGCTTCTCCTTCCTTTGCGTTGGTGCGATTGGAGCTTCAACAGGAGTGGTGTTCGCTGGAGATGGGTCGACACCATTGTGTCCCTCTGCAGTGTTAGATGCTTCTTCTTCAGCTATTTCCCTTCTTCTTTCCACATTCTTGTGCACTTCTTGAAGTTCCCGGCCGTTTCTCAGAGTCACTGCCTTCACATGCTCCCTGGGGTTGATCTCAGTATTGCTTGGAAGCGATCCCTGTGGCCGAGAGTTCATAGCCTGCGCCAATTGACTTACTTGGTTCTCTAAATTCCGGATTGACGCCGCTTGATTCTTCATCAACGCATCTTGATTAGCCATGTACTTCATCATCATCTCTTCGAAGTTTGGCTTCTTCTCTGGTTCCTGAGCGCGAGGTTGCTGGAAACCTGGGGGTTGCTGGAATCCTGAATGCTGCGGTGCTCGTGGCTCAGCTCCTTGTTGCCCTCTCCATGAAAAGTTTGGATGGTTTCGCCATCCTGGGTTGTACGAGTTGGAGTAGGGGTTGTTCCGCTGGTTTCCGATGAAGTTCGCCTCCTCTATACTTGCCGAGCATTGATCTGTGGTATGCATTCCTCCGCATATTTCGCAGCCGCTTGAAGTTCCTTGCACCGAATTAACACTCACCGTCTCGAATTTCTTCGTGAGTGCCGACAGTTGAGCTTGAATTGATGTTAAGGCATCGACTTCGAGTGCTCCAGGTGCTCCCCTTCTAGACATCCGATCAGAGTGCTGATTCGGCATACAGGTTCTTCTCATTGTCTCCAGGAGGTCTAGCCCTTCAATGTAGGATTTCTTCAGAAACGATCCGTTTGAAGCCAAGTTCAGATCCTTTCGCGAGGACTCAGTCAGTCCGTTGTAGAAGGCTTCCAACTGTCTCCATCCTGGAAGATCGTGGTAGGGACACTGGATCAGTAGATTCTTGAACCGCTCCCATGCTTCCACAAACGATTCCAATTCTTGCTGGCGGAATGTTGTAATTTCGTTCCTCATCTGCGATATTTTTGATGGGGGAAAGTACTGGTCCAGAAAAACCTCC
>JAGVVM010015718.1:0-11543 GCA_019149425.1 Psidium friedrichsthalianum | reverse complement strand
AGATCACGAGGGAGAGGGATAAACGAGAATCAGAATTGGAATGTATTGATTTTAATTTTTTTGCTTAATTGTCGAATTGTACCTTACTGTGTTTTGAGTCTAGAAACGACCTCCATCCTTAAAGGAAGAGATTAGCAGGAAGCAAAAGCAACACCATCTTTCGGTTATTTCATATTTGGTCCCCTAACTTTTTGCTATTTTGCTCTTTATCACAAATTAAGGGACTTGTTATTAGTATTCTTCATTCCCCATCATTTAAAGCTCTGTTTGTTTTGCAAAAAATTAGTAATTTGAAACATTTTCTTGGAAATAATCGCGTACATCATTTGAAATAATTAATCAATGAAAAATTCTTTCACTACCAACAATAATCTGCGTCTAAATATTTGTGTAGATGATGAAAATATTTTTCGTCAATTCATTTTTGTACACGATATAAGTGATCACTTCTGAAAAATGTTTTCCAATCACTCATTTTTAACGAAATAAATGGACCATAAACCAAAGTCTATCATCTCTTCAAAGATCTTATCATCTCTCCATCCATCATTTTCAACATTATTCAAAGCGACAATTGGTGTGCAACGAAGCCATGCGTATATAGCCACTGGATTGCCATGAAGCAATGCAAAGTGCGGGTAGTGTGTTGATTAGTTTTGAAGCAAAGACAATGAAACCCAAACTCGCCAAGAAGTACAAAGTATAATTAATGATATCTTTAATAAGATAATGGTAAACATAGTCATAAACATATACAATCCGTGGTAATGAAAGGGTGAGGCACTCATAAAACTCCGTACTAATTTGCAAAGATGAGAATCTTCGTAAGTTGTTGCACTAGTTGATGAAGTGGATCTAGTCACTTCGCCATTGTCAATCCAAGTGCCATCATCCCTTGTTGACAATTCTGCTGGATAAAAGAGTGGCTTCGGAGGTATTCGTAGGTCATCTACTTCTCCTTTTGGCATTTCCAAGGCTTTGTGGCTCAAAGGGTGAGTGCCCAGAGTCAATTGAATGTGCCAAAGAGCAACTATCATCATTTTCTTTGTAATACTCCTTTCCTCCTCGCTGAATTTTTTTCATAGGAATGTCCAATCCTTCACAGAATTGGTCATGAATCCATATAGGAAAGCATACCTGGCTCGAATGCTCTACAATCTGCATATGGGTTCTTCCTTCTGTTAGTCATTTTGATCCGCAATTTACTGAAACCGTAGACATTGGCTTTGTAAGAGACACCCCCAATGTTCCTATAGATTAGCATTGGAGCCATGTATCCTAAAGTTTCTCTTGCAGTAGTCATGGATATGGTGTTGTAGCTTGTGGGATACAATTTGGCAAGCCAAAGTCAGAAATTTTTGGGTTGAAATCCCAATTGTGAAGAATGTTGTGAGGCTTAATATCAAAGTGTGGAAGTTGCATGTCGCATCCTCGATGAAGATACTCAATCCCTCTAGCCACTCCAAGAGCAATCTTGTACATTGCGTTGCAATCAAGAGAAGTCCCTTGTCCTTGTGAAAAAATGTGCTTTTCAAGGACCCATTGTGCATGAAATCATATACAAGAGCTTGTTTCGAGCCCTCGAAGCAAAAACCAATGAGTCCAACCACATTTTTTCTTTGGTTGGAAGTCCAACCACATTAACATGATAAATTCTTTTGATGGTAGCCACTTCGCTGATGAAGTCTTACCCATTCTCTTAATTTCCCCTTCTTTAAAATTTTCATTGCCACCTTATAATCGCTAAGGAGCCTTCCTTTGAAAACGGAACCGTGACCTCCCTCTCCTAGTTTGTCCTTAAGATTGCCCGTGATTTTCTTGATGTCTGAGTAAGAGTACCTTATTGGCAAGAAGTTATTGTTAGACTGCAAGAATCTTCAACATTTTGATCCATTGCTACGTGTCTTCTCCTCTATTTGCCTATTAGCAACATCATCTCACATGGGGATCCCAAGATGAATGGCAATGTAATTTTGGGGAAAGTGCAAGAAAATTGTGGGTGCATTATTAATCTGATAACCAGTTTTTGCCGATGTTAAATGTGTGAATTAGAAATATTAAATTAAGTTCACAATGAGCAGATTGTAGTAATGTTGCTGATGCCGTAGAGCGAAATCATCTCCAGAAACCCACTGATAATGAAGAGGTAACTGTTTCCTGCGAAAGAGGAACTAAATGAGGCACTCATTAATGAAACATATAAGGGGAAATTGTCCAACCAGTCATAAATCATATAGTTATTAACTTTTCAATTTTGCTAATTTAGTTATATCGGAGAAATTCCAATATAGTCCTTCTAACCAATTATCGTTGGAAACCGCCAATGTGGCGGTTTGCCACGTAGGACGACCGGCAATAGTTGGACCGTCACGTCAACAGCATCCGATGAAAATTGACCGATATGATTACATTTAAAATTTCGCACAAAGATTTAATCCTAAATCATTGTGCAATATATTGTGGATGGAACCTCTTTAGACTGAATACTTACGTGGATAGCAATCTAATCTATTGCAAGAACAGAGAAGTAATATATATGCAAACGTCGATAACTTTCTAATATATTTCACGTGTAGATCAAATTTCGCAGATTTTGATCAGAGAGGGCCACACAATTTTTTTTTTCTTTTTGTTTTAGAAAACTGAACAAACTCAAAAGTTCTTGCTGTCCTGGCGTCCGCACCGGATTTGGTGCTTGTCGCTGATGAGCCAATAATAATGATGTTTCCAATACATCTTACCCGCAATTGGAAGCAATAAAAGCTCAACCCACAAGCCATCTGTTCATGGATTTGGGCATTGGATCTAAGATTATTGCCATCGACCCACCAAGGTATCATTGCCGTGAGCTCTATAATGCATGCAGTTTCCACGTGCGAGACATTCGCATCAACCATGGCGTATATTTGCCCTCTTGTACTAGAAAAATTCGAAAGTTTGACCCCATCAAGGCATCACGTAGTGTCAATGTAAAGCCGAGAAGCAACCGTCTTCGTGCAGTTAACGATTGAGATGGTCTTGGATGGCTTTCGACCATATAACATGTATGACTCATAGTCACAAAAACTATACGGTTCTCGGTAGCTTAAGTTGCCGCACGACAAGGATGTGAGCAAAACCAACTGAACAAAAATATATTTTTGAAAGTCTGGCTTATATTCTTTTCGGATAATTGAATGTACCTGAATCAGGAAAGTCTATATTTGGATCTGGATTGTCGTTGATTTTATTGGAGGAGTCCGCAACCTGGTAAAACAAAACAAGAAAACAATGAAAAAGGAAAGTCAAGCTGGACTTGTTTCATTCTCCAATTCGGTGTTGACTTTTGACCGAATCCAATATTCACTTTCTCTCGGCGGTGGCTAGTATATTTCAATTCTCAAGGGTTTGTTTCACGCGCCGTTGTTGATGTGGGGGTCTTGAAGCGCCGCCTCATGATCGAGTGCTTGAGAGGGTTGATCTTCGTTTGTTTTCTTCATTGAATTACATCAACAATTCAAGTGTAAAAGCATATTAAAATCTTATTGTAAGATTTGCTTATTAATTCCTTCTTGAGATTGAGAGATTATTTTATGATGATTTGAGGCTAAACACTGTGCGTTATTGGATGAAATTGGGTTGGGAAACACAAAAAGTGTTTGAGTGATTCAAGTATGGTTTGTAATCTCCAATTGTATCGCTTGTTCTAAAGTAGAATTCGTTACTGCTCTTTTCATGGATGTAGGTCTTTATGATCGAACCACATTTATTTAGAATTCTACAGTTGTGCAGCGAGCTCAGAGCGAACCTTGCCCTGCCCCAATGGCTATGGGGTGGGACAAGAAGCTTAGATTAGTAGATTGGAATTCTACGGTTGAAATGAGAGTAGAAAAAGGTCACGTCGATTCATCTTTAAATGATGGGAAATTCAATCCCATTAGCATGAGTTTTTCAATTTATGCTCTTGTTGCAGGCAAAGAGGGAAAAATCAAAATGCTCATCGCCCCAAAATATTCGTGAGAATCTCATGTGTAGAACGATTCACAAAGTCTACATTTGTTTAATTGGAGAGACAAATTAAATGGTAAGAAAAATCTAGACATATTTATACACACAGAGAGGGAGACTATAATTTTATTTTTTTGGTCAAAGAGAGATTACTATTCAAAAGTTGTAATTTTTACTCATGCGTCTTCATAATCGAGAAACACAATTTGAAAACATAACCCATGACGGGAATCTGAATGCACCATGGATATGAGGGTAAATTTCAAGTACCTTTTCAGCATTCCAAATACTTTTGTGCTTCAAGGACCATGGGTAGAATACAATTGAAGGACCATGGATAGAATACACTCATAATTAAGATCCATAATCATAACTATAAACATATACCATCTGATGATGTCCATGAAAGGGAAGGTACACATAAAGCATCATCAATACCATCCATTCCTATTTGTTGCATATGTCACGGGATCAATAGGTTCTGAAATGTGCCTATACTTGTGTAATCCAAGTACTAGTATACTCGAGATGAGAATCTTCATTAGTCATTGCATTAGTTGATGAAGGGGATGTAATATCATTGCCTTCCTCAGTCCAAGTTCCATCATCTCTTGTCGACACTTCAGTTGGATAAAAGAGTGGATTGGGAGGTAATTGCAGATCATCTGCTTCTCTTTCTAGCATCTCCAAGACTTTGCGCATCGAAGGGCGGTCGCTAGGACTCCATTGGATGCACCAAAGAGCAATTATTATCATCTTCTTTACCATTCTCCTATCCTCCTCACTAGCTTGTCCGAGCGGGATGTCCAATCCTTCGCCAAGTTGGTCATGAACCCATAAAGGAAAGTAAGTTTGACTAGAACACTCTACAACCGGATCCGAATTCTTCCTCCCATTGGCCATTTCTATCAACAATTTGCCAAAACTATAGACATCGGCTTTGTAAGAGATGCCCCCAAGGTTCTTGTAGACTAGCTCCGGAGCCATGTATCCCAAGGTTCCTCTCGCAGTAGTTAGAGTCACGGTATTGTAGTCCGTGGGATACAATCTCGCAAGCCCAAAGTCGGAAACTTTTGGGGTGAAGTCCATATCGAGAAGAATGTTGTGAGGCTTGATATCAAAATGTAGAATTTGTACATCACATCCTCGATGAAGATATTCAATCCCTCTAGCCACTCCGAGAGCAATCTCGTACACTTCCTTGCAAACAAGAGAAGTCCCTTCCACTCGTGAGAAAATGTGCTTATCCAAAGACCCATTGTGCATGAAATCGTAGACAAGAGCCTGTTTGGAGCCCTCGAAACAATAACCAATGAGTCCAACCACATTAACATGGTAAATTCTTCCGATAGTAGCCACTTCGCTGATGAAATCCTCCCCATTCGTTTTCCCCTTCTTCAGAATCTTGACGGCCACCTCGCGGCCACTCCGAAGCCTTCCTTTAAACACAGAACCATACCCCCCCTCGCCTAGTTTGTCCTTCAGGCCACCCGTGATTTTCTTGATATCCGAGTAAGAGTACCTTATTGGCAAGAAGTTATTATTTGATTGCAAAAATTCCTCAACGTTTTGATCCATTGCTAAGTGTCTTCTCCTCCATTTGCGTATTAGCAACGTCATCACGCATGGGGCTCCCAAGATGAATTTCACAGCCACGCACGGAAACACTGTATTTCAGGGGAAATGCAAGAAAATTGTGGGTGTGTTAAATGATTGCACTTAGAAACATTGAATCAATTTCATTATGAGAAGATTGTACTAATGTTACCGATGCCAAAGAGCCAGAGCGTCGCATAAAGGAAACCGTTGTACCCTGGTTCTGAAGAGTGCTTCGGGCCAGGGCCACGGTAGTACACGTTGTACCGTGGTGCCAAATTTTGCTCGGGAACGCAAGGGCTGTACCGTCCATTGCCAGGGCGGCCGCAAGTGGCTATGGCATCGTGGTGACAAAAGAGGTTGAATTTCTGACAAGTGATATCTGAAGAAAATTTAAAAGACACTTATTTAGACCATAATCAAGCAATGAGCAAATCAGTTCAATCCACTAATATTTGTGGGTGGAATTCGAACTAAATAGGTAGACAAAATTTTTTAAAAAGGGTAATTATTGTCATTCGTATAGCCAATTTGTGGCGTGTTAAATATTTTGCCTTTTTTTGATAAAAAAATATTTTGCATTTAGAAAAAACTAAAATTAATTCCACAATGAGAAGATGGCATTAATATGTTACCGGTCCAATAGAGCGGCCCCCGTTGAATAAAATGGAGGATCATTGAGAGGTAACCACGGATGCTTTCTGCCAAAGAGTCTGAATATATCATAAGTGAAAGTGGAAAAAATTAAACTAAAGAATGCTTAATTAGATTAACCACCGTCATATAATCATTTTCCTTGACAAATCACATGGGCTCTCAAAAGATATGCAGATGGCCCGAGCCCAATTTCACGAAGATGAAATTTCACATGTTTTGACCAACTATATCCTTGAAATTATTATTATGATTATTATTATTATTATTATTATTATTATTAATTTTGTCGTTTTGCGATAATCGAACACACTCAAAAGTGCTTACCTTTCTTGGTGCGCTGAATCATTGACCATCGAAGCTTGAACCCATCAACCATATATTCGTGAATTTGCGCATAGGAGAGAAGATCACTGCGATAAACCCACTGCGATAGCCTTGTCACAAACTCTATGGTGCATGCAGTTTCCACGGACGAGACATTCGGTTCGACCATGGCGTATGCTCGCCTTCTCGTTCTAGAGGAATTCGAAAATTGAAGCCCATCGAGGCATGGGGAAACGCTGATATAAAGAGGAGAATCGACGGCCTTCGTGCAACCAACGATTACCGCGTGATTTGTGGTTCCCGTCGAATAATACGGATACAGGCTGTTGAGGAAGTCGGCGTAAGAGAGAGAGTGGAGAGGAAGAGACGAGCAATTGCCCTTCTGCAGCCCGACATCGGCGACCATAATCGTGCTGTCGGAATAGTTGATGGAGCGTACATAATACTGGCCCAAGTTCGAATCCAGGACGGTACGATTTTTTATGCAGGCTAGCTCAAAGTTTGGGTCGCCACAGCCCTTTCTATCGCCCCGCACCCGAAAAGGGTAGCTTATGTTGGCAACATCGCCACAGGAGGTGGTGCATTGATTAACTTCGATGGCGATGCTAAAACGCCGGTGTACAAGGAGGAGGAGGAGGACGAGGAGTAGTTGATGTTTGTGCATAGCTGATGCAGAAGCAGAGAGCACGAACTAGTTAAGAGCAAACCTAGGGTTTGGTATTGAGAGGTGGAATGAGAGAGATAAAGATGCTCTGTTGCTCTCTTGAAATAATGATGAGAGAAGGCGAAAATGGGACGCGTCAGACACGCGGAAAGCTGTGGGAATGGTGGCTGAGAAGTCAAGAGTCCGATCGACCTTGGCCCGTCCGGCCAGTCGAAGGGGGAACAAAAAGCAAAATCTTGTGTACTGCGTGACCCGTAAAGTCTGCCTTTTTTATTATCTTTTGGCAGATTGTAGCACACGATCAACCTGACTTTAAATTCTAGCGGAAGACTCGCGTGATGCATGTGGATTTGAACATTTTTTGCTTTTTCATCTTGAAGGTGGTAAAAAAAATCTTATTTCAAAATAATGATATTTCCCATGTCCATTCCTTTTTAATACAAACGGCAACCTTTTCTAATTTTAAAATTATGTATTAGGATGTAACACGATTCATGCCTTTCTTTACGTACCAGTCTAATGCCGTGTGATTAGTCATGATTGGAGAACATTCCGTATGCAACCTTAAGTGTTACCAAGGAAAGGTTCGGGCAACAGGCGCGTCCATCTTTTCTGTCTTTCTGAGCACTCAGTTTTGTTCGATTGTGGAATTGCTTAGAAATATGCATTGAATCACCGACACGTCCTTGAAGAATCTTCAACCCATGATGATCCGAATATAATCACAAATGGAAAATATTCACGTTTCACAGTGTAGATGCTGATCGTTTCTGAAAGTAACGATGGATGGCCTTTCGTTTGGTTGTGTCTTTTCGAGAGAGGGAGAGGGAGGGAGAAGATTACATACGTAACTTCTCTATATGTTATTTTCTGTCGTTATCTTTCAACATACTCTTTCTAATATTATCTATCTTTTTATAGATAAGAAGTTGGTGCCTTTCAAACGCATCTTTTCGTGGGACGTCTCTCAAACGGCGCCTTACAAACGCATCTTTTCATTGACACACTCCATCATGCATGTAAGTATAACATCTTCCACTCGGATATGATGGGCTTGATAATCCTTAGCAAGTATGTCAGGCATTCAACATCATCTATTTTAAAAGCAATTCATACCGATTAATACGTCGTGCGAACAGTGAGTACACCTACACTTGGGAGCTCAATTATGCATATGTTAAGAATACATAATAGCTACAAACCTGAAAAGAAAAATAATATCTCACGGTATCCCAGACATATTTTGTTGCATTAGTCTAAGTATACCTATGACCTGTTTCTTTCTCAAAATAATGATGAAAGAAGGCAAAAATGGGACGCGTCAGATACAAAAAGCTATGGGAATGGTCGCTGAGAAGTCAAAGTCCAGTCGATCTTGGCCCATCCTGCAAGTCGATCGACTTGACTTTTACTTGTAGCTGAAGACTCACGGGATGCATTTGTTTTAAACATATTTTGTTTTTTCATCTCAAATGTGGTAAAAAAAAATCTTATAAAAAATAATGAACTTTTCCATGTTTATTCCTTTTCAATACAAACCTCAACTTATTCGGATGTGACATGATTCATGCCTTTTTCTTACGTACCAATACAATGTCATGTGTGTTGCACGGGTTAAGATCGTTTATTTTCTTGAAGATGTTCAAAAAATCAAATGTGATTAAGTCAAGATTGGAGGATTCTTTATTCAACTTTAATTTTAGATGATAATAAGACACTAATATTTCCTTATGTTAATCATACATAACGCGATAGCTTATTATGCGTTGCATCTCTCGCACGATCCTTTGAATTTTCCCAACATGAAATGATGAAGACTATTAGGGAAACAGATAACAACATCAACAATAATATAAAGAAGAGATCAATAAAAATTTGCAAAGTGTGGAGTTTAGACATGACTTTTCACAATTGAAATGGATAATTTGGAAATATGAAAAAGACCTCACACTTTATAACAGTAGTGCATTTTGTTGTGTTCGCATCGATCATTCTAAACTTCCATCACTTTTTATTTATTTTTGGTCAACATCCTATAACCCCACTTTATTAATAACAAATATTCGAGAACTATTCCATGTTTTCACGGGGCTCCTAAGACGAACTTGATAAAGCTTATAGCACCTGTACTTTTGGGAAAACATAATGAAAGGTGGGGCTTAATGATATAATTTAGCAAAATTGATTAAATTCCTAACGACGAGAAGATTGGAGTATGTAACGAATGGCAAGTTTATGTATCGAGTCCAACATGTGGATGAGTCTCGGAAGATGGATTACATCACGAAATAATAATTAAGAAGGGAATTACTTGGTAACGAAATCACAAGTGCCTGGATTTTCACTCGTTTTCCAAAATCCTTTTGTTTTCTTATTTAAACCAAGTACAAAACTTCTCAAAATTGGATTAATTTAGTACTCTTGATGACTAAATTGCCATGCCATGCAGTTTTGTTTTATGAGATTCACCCGCTCACTCACTACTTAGCAAAAATTATGCCAACTTGACCGTCTACTGTAGGATGAAGAAAGATAAAGAGGAGACGTAGTGTCATCCTAATAAGGCACATTGGTGTTGTTGTAATATAATGGGGAAACTAATCAGGATCTTGCAAATTAAGTCAATGCGAAAGCTCAGAGAAATAACGAAGAAACGGTAGAAGGATACCAGAGATTATGTGGTTCGGTCCGAATGTCGGTACCACATCTCTGGAGAGAGCCAGCAAGAATAATTCACAAAAATTACAATCGCTCAATACGCTCGTGTTTTTCATACCTAGGCCGTACCTAATTAAATCCAAAATATTTATAAATAAAACGACCCCGATAGGATATGATAAATTCATAAAGCACAAATCACCGTTCTAGGACTCCTCCGTGCGCGACCAAAGAGAATTTGACAACGGAGTCTCTTTCCTCCTCCCTCGCGTCGTCCTTTTGTGGAGTCTACTGCCGTGTGTCAAGAAACAAACATTTGGTACCCGGTCAAGAGACTCCGACCAGCGGACAGAACCCGTCCTTTCTTTCCTCGTGATGAAGACATACATGCTTTTGGACTGGGACCCACCCAATGATTCTTTTCTGTTGAAGGCGTTCTCTGCGCGCAGAACGGTCAAACTTGGATATTAGCTCTCCCTTTTCAAACGGAACACAAATTGCCAATATAGCGCGCTCATCTTTTGTCCTGTAGCGGCATGTATTCTTCTATTTCCTCTCACGTGTGGCTGTATTAAAAAACCCCACGTCCAAGTCTCTTGAACGGTCCCCTCCTTGGAAAACAACTTAGTTGAGCTTCGCATATAACTCAAACTCGTGACATAATTTAATAAGCGTCCCAGTATATAACTAATAGCAATTTAACGAAAAAATCGACCACATCAAATGATGTCGATAATTTAATTTCGTAACAAAAGCACCGGATTCAAATAATTTTGAAGAGTTCAAAACTTGATTGAATAAAAAAAAAAATTGATACCTGATTGGAAATGTGTAAGACCTAGGTATGCGAGGAGAATTGATGGTCTTTGCGCAATTCGTAATTATTACAGTAATGAAAAATGTGGGGGCAATTATATATGTCGTAGCTCCCAATTATATAAGTTAAGACCATTGCTAAAGTTATCACACGAGAAAGGGTAAAGAGGAAGAGATGATCAGTTACCCATTTACAGCCCAATGTAAACAAGCCGGATTGTGTGGTTTTTGTAGTCAAATCACTGCACACAATTCTTGCTCGAGAATAAATCTAAAACAGTGCGATTATTTTTACATGCTGGCTCATAAGCTCCTCAAATAACCTTTTAGTTAAAAAAGGGTAGCCTATGTCTATAACATTGTGGCATGACGTGGATTTCCCGCATCGATACTACCCGCACGGAAGACTAACTAAGAACAAAGACAAGTTGCTTTAGCATCGCAATGTTTGTGGCATGCACTTGCAGGTCACGAATTGAATTGGATTGGAAAGCTAGTATAAACAAATGACCAAGGTTTTTGAAGATGGTACAGCCTCTCGTTAGCTGCCCTGTTTAGGGGGAAAATTTAATAATTGGTTGGCCCATCTCGCAAAGACGAATGAATCTCCGGACTGCTGGTGCATTATTTGAAGCAACTGACTTGTGGGTAGCCAAATAATTTGGTGCCCAAAGAAAATAGTAATTCGATCATGCATTGCTAGCCATCCTGGAAAAAGCTCTTAGAATAATAATTTGGTGTCATCACCATCCACCATGAATATGATGGGCCCAAAATTCAAAGGATGCTTCGGCAACAAGCGAGTCCACCTTTGACGGTCCCTGAACTTTATCTCAGTTTG
>JAGVVM010015706.1:0-13122 GCA_019149425.1 Psidium friedrichsthalianum | reverse complement strand
TTTTTTCCATGGCCCCTCCCGTCTCTGTAACCAAGACGGCGCCTTCCTCCTCTTACCTTCCTCCATAGTTCTCCCCCCGCCCCCTACCGTTCACTCTGATCTAAAACAGATTCAACGGCAGCCCTCGATACCCCTCAGATTATCCCTTAGTGCCGAAAACATAAATTACACGAAAGTGGGTTTTAAAGGTTTTTTTGATTTTACGAAAAATAACTTTAGGAAATGTTTTTTGGCTGTTCGACGTTCGGTCAAGGAAACTAAACTAGTCAATAAATAATAATTTTCACCAATGGGGAAATTAACAATTTCAAAAGTGGGAAAAAGATCTCTTTTTTATGAGAGGAAATAATCCCCTCATTTTTTCTTTCACCCATAATCAAGCAGCAATATTTAATTTGCTTATTTTTCTTTTGAAATTTTATCCTTAAAAAATAGAAATTTTCAATTACTTTCTAATTTTCTTTTTCTTTGCTTCTTTCGTTTTCCTTCGACCGATTGCAGGAGACAAGCTATAAACAAGCGACAAGCTCGCCTGATCTAGCGAGGTCGAACTTCCACAAGCCGGCGAGCTTTGTCACTCCCCTATGATGGTAGCCGACCATCGCCATCACCGGCGACCAGTTGAAGAAGAAGGAAAAATAAAGGTAAAGAAATAATAAAAGTAATTAATAATAAAATATTATTATTTTAAATGTAAAATAAAAATAAAAAATAAAAAAATAATTAGATTTAGTGCACGGAGGAAAATTAAATGATATTCTCCGCACCAAATCACAAAAAACCTTTTCAAATCATTTCCAGGTTTCATGCGAACACATTGAAAGGTTGTCATTTTCATCAAAATGACTTCTTGGAGTATATTTTCAAAAATATCACATTCTTCGCCCAAAACGAACAGAGTGAAGTGCAATTATTGTTTTTTGAGTTGCGAGGATGGTAAATTGGCGTAAAGATAAATATAACGAAAATTTGCTTGACTGTCGATAAAAGTAGCACTTGACAATCACATGACAACGTTATCTACAAACAAAAAGGAAGGAATATCTCCACGGAGTTCCCTCCCAAGGACACGCGTTTTTACATATTGATTGGCTTCTTTACAATTTTTTCATAATGTATCCTTTGACCAAATTAAAGCGCGTGGAAAAGAATCTTGAAAGGCACTTAATTTACCAACAATTTTATGATAGAGGAAAATATTTTTAAAAGAATGATTAGTTTTATTTACGTGGTAGATGTAAGAAAAGTTGATTTTTTTTGTCCTTGCTAGGAAGGAGTGTTTTTTTCCCCAATACAAACTTTATTGCTTTTAATCTATCAAAAGTATTTTTTCTTGATTTGATTGTTTTTTGTCAGTCTAAAATAATAAAAAGTTGAGAAATAATTTTCCCCAGAATCAGTTCTCTTTTAGACAAACCCTAAATTTGTTCCTGTTTCCACCGCTTTACAAAAGTTCAAAATATCATGACATGATCCATCGTTCGTGATCAATCAATCGATCATGACCCTGTAATTGAACTTAGGGGCAATCGGCAGATGGTGACTGACCAATCAGGAGGACGTACTATCATGACATTATCATCGTCTGATCAATGATCATGGCCCCATAAAATAAACTTTGGTGGAATGACAGATGCTGATTTTATGGCTTTCAATCCTTTGGTGACAAGCAGTGTGCCGGCTTATGATAACTCCAATGGCGAAATCGTTATTATTCATAAACTGACCGATTAATAATTAAATTCCATGAAGGAACAGCGGCCTCAGAACCAGCGGCGTGGCGGTCAAGAAAGTCCGCCCCCTACTCGAATCCCTCGTGCGGAACAGTCATACACGTATTCAAGAATGTCTCGATACGGAAACTTTTTTTTTTTTTACTATCCTTGAGCCCAAAGATACAAATATTACACTAGAACAAAACAAGTGTTCCGCCAAAAAAAAAATTGAAGCAAAAATGAAGTATAAAAATCCAAACATGAGTGCTTTATTTTTCTAATGTGGCATCAGTAGTTATAAAAAAAAATCGTAGGCATGCACTAAACAATTCCTTTGTTAAAGCAATTTCGATTCATGTCGCCAGAAAAAATCAACTCCGCTCTCCTTTGAGGAGGCGGTTTTTTCCTTTTTTGGCCCCTAATGCAAGAGACCAGTATTATTCGCTAAATAAACTTGACGTCGGGATTTCCCCTCCTGTGCCCCTTTATTTACGT
Source organism: Psidium friedrichsthalianum (assembly GCA_019149425.1). NCBI lineage: Eukaryota > Viridiplantae > Streptophyta > Magnoliopsida > Myrtales > Myrtaceae > Psidium > Psidium friedrichsthalianum. Next base: position 10,912 of record JAGVVM010015706.1, on the reverse strand, counting down.
AGAGATCTTCCATCTTGTCGTGAATTTAATAAAGAATATCGCAACAAATGAACTAATACCTGAAGAAAAATATATAAACGCCCAAGTACCGTGTTTCTCGTGTTACATTGTGATTAATGAATTGAAAGTAGAAGTATTAGATATAATGTACGGCACCGTGAGAAGACCCATTTTAGAAACTTCAAGTAACTGATTATGATCTATGAACTCTATCTCTTTTCTGAATCTAAATTCTACCTGCGAACAATTATGGCTGCACTCGGCTCACGTTCAACTTTAGTTTGGGGTTTTACCTTACACCTCCGCGCCGATTACCGCGACACTCTGCAATCAAACAATCCATGCATTACATGAAATCATGTTTCTAATTACCCAAAAATATAAAGATTACTTACGCGACTGGATTGACTTCTACAGCGGTACTTTTTTAATTTTAAATCTTGCGACTTGAACACTTAAATTTAGGATCAGGAAAAAAAAAAATCTTAAAGGAAACAATCCCGTAATTAGGTTTAGACGGAGCGAATAAGCCATAATTTATATAAATCAATTCCAGAAACGGAAAAGATAAGGTTTATAACTGAATCAGCATAATTATAATAGGTTTATAACTTTTTTGATAATTTTTCCATATTTTCATTTTGTTTTTAAGAACAGAAAAGCTACAATTTTTCATTTTTCATTTTTCTTTCAACTCTATTATGGAGCAAAAATTGTTCCAAAGGAAAAAAAAAAAAAATTACATTACCACAACGAATTTTTTTATTTCAAACTTATTCCGAATAGGTTTAAAATAGAAATAGAAAAAATAACATGATTATCACGGGTGTTTTTCATTTTTATTTTTATTTTTATTTTTCTTTGGGGTTTGGTTTTGCGAGTTGTTTTAACATGCCTTTCTGATCCGCCGTGCAGTGATGAATCGTCAGCAGCATGGAGATCGATGACGCAAGTGCATGACGAATGGCAAGCTCCGGAGCTTCGACCAATTGGGACGAGACAAAATTTTCGAATATTTTATTCACATTATTGAAAGGTGACTACGGGAGGAGGCAGGAAATGGGTGGTGGGGTTTTCTTCTTGACTTAACCGAAGGGAGAGACGTGAGAGTACGAGCAAATCTTGATTTTCAAGTGAAAAAAGCTGACATGTTGGCGGCTATATACTTGACAGCTTTTGTTCGCGCACCGGCCCCTTGAGTTTTTAACTAATTTTCAAAAAAGTACAACTTGGCAGCGCCACTGGGACGAAAACGAGACCCAAGCGGGCCTGCGGCTAGACCATCCTCGGACAGGTCGGGTGATTCGGTAAGAGGTTTGGCCTTTTGTAAATGGAATAGAGTATCACAATCAAATTAGTCTAAAACCGGAACTTCTTTACTTCGTCCCGACCCTTGCCATTGACCAATGGATCGTCACGAGTTGGGGCGCTCTCTCAAATGGCTCTTGAAAATGAGGTTGGGGACAGCATCGATGACAAGATCTTGCTAGATCGACAGTATCTACTGGAAGCATCTGTTCAGATAAGATCTTGCAAGAAAAAAGATGACGACAACGACGATCAGAATAGACTTACACTTGACATGTAAATTGAAAATGAATCTGGTCCCGCACACAAAAAAAGTAGATGAACACGGATTGACTTACAAAGGGGATCGAGCACGAGGTGTCGTGCTAGGGAAATGGCCTGTTTGATTCAGCATTTGAAATGGATTTTGAGACTTTGAAGTTTCTTCGCCAAATGTAAATGACGTTCAGTTCATTTTTTTTGAGAACTTTAGGAAAATACAGCTACATTTCCTAGGCATTTGGACCAAGGCAGGGTCCAAAAATACTTTGGAAAATAACATTCTCAAAATGCAAAAAGTTTTTTTTTCCTCTTCCAACTTTGGCCTCGCTCAACTTTCATAATTCTGGAAATGTCCTCAAAAATCCTAATTTACCGATGAAGGCGTCAACTATCGACAAACTACTAATGAATCACAGCCACTCTGGCCTAGAGTTGTGCAACCCAAGGTGATGCCGCTTGAGGTCACATGACCTCAGGCCGCCTCGTGGGCTGTTGATCAATGGCTAATTTGGCTCGTTGATGGCTATGTTCTTTTGGCAAATAATTTGAGATTTATTTAAATAAGATATTAGCAAAAGTGCTTTTTTTTTTTGTCATAGCAAAGTGTAGTTTTTACCAAACGCTGTCTAGGTCAAAGTTGCTTTCAATGTGTTTCTAAAATACACTTTACCCAACGCTATTTACATTTAGAAAAATTCTTTTAGCCCAAATGCCTTTGCATTTTCCAAAAACATTCCCTCAAAACCGAACCAAGCTGAGCCGAACCAACATGCTTGAAGTGGTTCCTTGTTGCGGAGGTTTCTAGGAAAAGAGATCGCTCTTGATTTTGCTAGTGTGATTGAGTTTCAGGACCTGAAGTGGAGCATTGACTCTCTGAAAGCTGAATCTCCCTTTGATGAGTATACTCAATTAATACGACTATCTTTAAGGAATGCGTTCACATATTATTAGGTAGAATCAATTTGCAGCCGTGCCAAAGAGATGTCGACAAAAATCGACGTGGTGCAAGATATTTTCGAAATTCATACAATTGGAGAACGATCGAGATTGCTCCTCAACTCCACACTCGAGCACAAAGTGCATGAATGGGGTTTGGATAAAGTGACGAAATCACGTGAATCTTAGTGCTGAAAAGATCAATCGCACGAAAGTGAGTTTTGAAAAAAAGAAAAAGTATAAGGCTTCGTTTAGTTTGTGAAAAATAACTTTCGGAAAATGTTTTTGGGCTATTCCGACGTTCTATTCAAGGAAAACAAAACTAGTCGGATGAATATATTTTCTCCAATAGAAAAAATACTTTCAAAAGCGGGGAAAATGATTCTCTTTTGAAGAGAGGAAATTATTTTTCCTCCTCTTTCTTTCACCCCAACCAAGCATGTAATTATTTTTATTTGCTTATTTTAATTTAATTTTATCTTTTAAAAAAGAAATTTTCAATTACTTTTTTTTATTTTCCTTTTCCTTTGCTTTTTTCCTTTTTCCTTCGACCGATTGCAAGAGACTAGCCACAGATGGGCAACGAGCTCGCCAATCTCGCAAGGTTGAACTTGCCACAAGCGACAAGGTTGTCGCTACTCGTGGTTGGTAGCCACCCGTCACCCTGGCCGAAAAAGAAGGAAAAATATAATATAATATAATAAATAATGAAAAATTATTATTTTAAATAAAAATAATTGAATTTAGTGCACGGAGGAAAATCAAATGAGATTCTCCATACCAAATCATAAAAAATATTTTTCAGGTCATTTTCGGGTTCGAACACCTTGAAATAACGTCATTTCCCTAGAAAATGACTTGCTGGAAAAGATATTTCAAAAATATCATATTTTTCGCGAAATGAACTGAGCTAACGTTCAAATTTTTTTTTTTTATTGTTGCAAGGATGATAAATTGGCGTAAAGATAAAAATAACGAAAACATTTGCTTGATTGTCGATAAAAGAAGGACTTGACAATCACATGCCCAACATTATCTACAAACAAAAAAGAATAGTAATATCTCCCATAGGAGTTCCCTCCCAAAGATTACGCGTTTTCCCAGATTGATTGACGTCTTAAAATATATATATATATATATATACACACACATACACACACAATTGTATCCTTTGACCAAATTAAAGCGTGTGGAAAATAATCTGATGTGCTTGTTTCACCAACAATCTTATGACGGAGGAAAATATTTTTCATGAAAATTATTTTTAAAAAAATGATTAGTTTTCGTTTGTTTTGTAGCATAGGAAAAATGGTTTTTTCCTTCCTAGGAAGGGAGTTGCTTTTCCCCAATACAAACTTATTGCTTTTAATTCTATCAAAAAATATTTTTCTCCAATCAATTAGTATTTCGTCATCTAAATAATAAAAATTGAAAATTTAATTTTCAGAATCAGTTCTCTTTTGGACGAACCTAAATTTGTCTTTGTGTTCGATCACCTTTCAAAAGTCAAAGATCATGACATTATCGTGGTCGTGATCAATGGATCATGACCCTGTAATTGAATTTGGGGGGAATGGCAGATGCTGATTTTATGGCTTTTTAACCCTTGGAGACTATTCCACCAAAGAAAAAAATCCTTTGGTGATAACCAATCAGGAAGACGTATATAGATAGATATGTAATGAGGGCTATATTTATATATGGTCGAAATGAGGACTTTATATCACCTCGCACGATTGCGCCCGAGTCTTTCAAGAGTCAAAATATCAGGACGTTATCATCGTCGCGATCAATGAATCACGACCTATAATTCAACTTTGGTGGAATGACAGATGCTGATTTTATGGCTTTTCAATCCTTGGCGACAAGCTGTTTACCAGATTATGATGCTCGGATCGCGAAATCCTTCTCGTCCATTAAACTTACCGACTAATAATTAAATTCCATGACGGGAAGAGCGGGCCTCGGCGTCGGCGGCTTCGCCGAGTCAAGAAGGTCATCCCCTACTCTAATCCCTCATTGGGAACAGTTGGACACGTATACATGGAGATGTCTTGATGCGGAACTTGCATGACTATCCTTTTTGCCAAAAGGTACAAATATTTAAACTAGACACAAACAAGTGTTCTGCCAAATTTTTTAAAGCAAAATGAAGTATGAAAAATCCAAACATAAGTTACTTTATTTTTCTAATGTAGGCATGCCTAAACAATTCCTTTTTAAAGAATTTTGATTTCTTTTTTGGCCGGAAAGCAATTTCGATTCATGTCACCAAAAAAAATCAACTCCAGCTCTCCTCGAGGAACGCATTTTTCCCTTTTTCAATCCCAAATAGCACAGAGACCCGTTTTATTTGCTAATTAAACTTGCGTCGGTTGTCCCCTCGTGTGTCTCTTTATTTGCGTATGGACCTTCCATCCTTCTCGTGAATTAATAAAGAATTTTGTAACAAATGACTAATACCTGGAATATATATACACACACCCAATATATCATCTTTCTCGTGTATGTGTAATCAGTGAATTGAAATAGAAGCATTGTATTCGATTACGATTGACTAGCACCCTTAAGAAGACTCATTTGAGAAATTTTCAAGTAATTGATTATGAAACTATCAACTCCTATCTCTTTCTCCGAATCTAAATTCTACCCGCGAACAAATATTGACTGCACACAGCTCGCGTTCAACTCTAGTTTATGGGTTTTACGTTGGACCCCATAAAAAAAAAAAATTCTTAAGCAAATGGTCCTTAATTTGAAGGTGTAATTATGTTGCACAGAGCGAATAAACCATCATTTATATAAATCAGTTCCTCAGCGGGTGATATAAGTAGCTATCCTTTCAATACTTAATCATATGTTTAGATCGTCGATGATAAAGACGATGCGTGCAAACGCTACGCGACGTTCGCATGATTCAAAATTCCTCGCTTTTGTCACTTCTGAGTTGTCGGGAGCGGGAGATTTCTTCGGGGTAATGGAATATGTTATCAAGTTACGCGTTTTCCCCGGAGGTCAAGTTCCTCAACACAGAGAGCGACTTGCTGCTGTGCAAGTCGAAAGCACGAGCAGGACAGATGTGGCTGTATGCTTCTAGCTCTATTTTGTCGAGGAGAATTCAAAAAGAAAAGGAACACAAAAGAACAATTCAGGACGCTAACGTGGACAGAACTTCCAGAGCTCTCTTTGCACGCGCTGAATTTGGTTCCCCGAAAGAATGAGTCGGAGGAGAGCCATTCACGTCTCTTGCCTGTACCGAAGATCTTACCCCGCATCTCGTGCGTACGAGCTTAACACATATAAGATCGGTGCCTTAACTCGGCACGAGCACCGGACGAGAGCAGCTGGGAAATTCGGATCGAAGCGCTCAAACGAATTGCGAATCGAAATTTGCTAGATGGTACGTGATGGCCATCTGCCACATAGAGTATATTTGTGTTAATTACTGCTCGTGGAGCTATTTATCCCCTTTGGGCAAAAGAAAAGGGCAGGTCGATCGCACATAAAAGCTCCCAAAGAAAAGCAAAGGAGAAAGGAAGAAAGGGAAAAAAAAAAAACCAAAAAAGAAACTTCGACATGGAAAGGAGGCTTGACTGATGAGATGCGGTCAATGGACCCAGGGCTGAAAGGCAAAGGCGGTTTTGGCAAAACTAGGGGCTACGGCGACCGGTTGACTTGAGTCCCGCCGGAAGTTTAAACGCCAAATATTGGGGCAGCAATAGATTAATAAAATAGATGCCGCGTCATCCGTGGCCCACCGGTCATGTTAAGTATGTGATTCGCTTGTTGAAACGATAACGGAGCTTCGAGACTTTTCATCGGATTTGAGAGATTTGGATTTTCTCGAAACGAGCCCGGACCTTTTTTTTTTATTTGCTTAGTTTTAAAAAAACAGCGCCGTTGACTTTTCCGTTTCGATAAATAAACACGTTTATATAATTTTTCTTGCTTAGCCTTAAAGTAAGACGGAAATAATTGGTAATGGCGGCCGACGGGAATGGAAAGATCTATTTGTTTTCTTGTTGGGAGCATATTGATCCGCTCGAGCTTTTGCCACATTAAAGGGGAAACCTGTTGACTTGTTTTTTCATAATTCGAAAGAAAGGGCCAAATTTGTTCGGCGAGTTTGGTTTGATTTTCCAAAAACCAACTCGGCTGCTTTTGTTAAGGACTTTATTTGTTTTGAAAAATATTTTAATATTAAAAAAATTCGCCTTCGTCAGGGAAAAATATATTTCTAAACGAAAGGTAGCATGGTCAGTGATCATAAATTGCATGGAACCAGCCTAACTTTTCGAAGACTCGGGTATATGAACTTAGAAACATGTGCACGTCTATGCGTTTTGGATAAGCTCCTTTGAATTACAAATCATTGCTTTGATGTAGAACAGCGCTATCCGCATCGCTCCATGGAGCACTCGCCCAAAAGAGAGAAGAAGAAGAAACAAGCAAAAGAAAACGGAAGGGTAAAAGATCACGTGTTGTTAGAAGCTCCGAAAAGAGAGAATACGGAACGAACGACGGCACTATCCACGTAAAACATGAAGTTCCCTTCCAGTTGTAATGACCGGCAACTGCGTTCACACGTGGCGGTAAACTGTCTGTGCCGCACCAAATGTCCGAACGCACTGCGAAGGTACGAGAAGTCGAATTGTTCCCATGAGAAATTCGCATTTTTCATCTTCTTTTTTTTTTTGGGGGGGGGTTGAAATTTTTTCATCGTTATTTGGCGGATTGGTTCAAGATAAAAGACAGTAAAGTGGCGCCCAAAGAAAAAGTAGGAAAGCCTCGAAGGGAGCACGCTCATCCAATAGCTTTTACGGATCCATCCATCTCGACCGAAAATGATTGGACTTCCCTATAAAAATAACAGGTGCAATCTCCTGTCTTGCCCTTCCAAAATTTAAGACATTGTTTAGATCATCTAAAAGTCATGAAATTTGGCGGATCAATATTTGAACGTCGTGAAAGTTTCAAGAACTTCGAATTTAATGAAATCCAAGTGCGTGAGGCGTGTGATCCATACTAATAAAAAAATAGAGAGTAAAAAAAAATTCTACGCTTGCTTTTAAAAGATAATACTTCAAAAGTCTAATTTTTGATAGCTCACGGAAGTATTTCGACTTGGTTAACATGTACCACTGCACGCAAATAGCTCCGCTCAACCCACTCCGTCACTCGTATTGAGTGAAGCGTCGTCTACGGAGGGAGTGCCTGCCCCAATTGGACATTTAGTGAGGAGCGTTGTGATTTAGGTAGAAAATCCATTGCGTAGCGCTATGAACAAGTGTTTAAGGTTAATTACTCCATGTATCCCTGAGGAATTTAAATTATGAGAAATAACGCCTCAACTCTCTTCGTGCATGCTTTCGATTTATGTGAACTCGATGCAGTCGAAAATATCAAATCACGTATTTCTGAAAGCATATACAAAACCGACGGATATAATTGCAAGCTCCTAGAGAGTGTAAGCTTGATTGATTTTAGCCATTGCATCACTCGCCATCCACGCAACTTAACAAATAGGAATACGGTATTTTTTTTTTTAGGTCGAAGAATACAGTAGATTCGCATGTTCTGATAATAGCAAGAAAATTTTGCAATACAATCCAATAACTCAGTGCACCAAAGATACCTGAAGAGGACACCTGTAATTTTGGTTCCTTATCGCAATGGAGCGATCGCGCCTCAAAGGGCAAAACCACACTCTTATGGTGGTCGCCGCACCACCTCATCCATTCCCATTCCAACTCCGAGTTATAGGCCAGCTCGACTCACTTGACTCCGGCAGCCCAGCAATCGTGAGGAGCAAGTTTTGCCACGGAAGCTTCCCCTGTGGGCCTATATCAGAGCCCACGCTCTCATTTGTCGCAGTTCAAACACTCCGTCTCTCTCGTGCTCTCTTTCTGCTCTCTTTCTTCTCTCGCATTCCTCTGTTTCCATCGTCCAAGAAGCCTTCATAGCAATGAACAACCAAGACCCGGAATCCCCCAAGCGACCAAACCAGCGCCTCCCTCCGAGGCGAGGTCAGATCATGATCAAGATATTGAAGAGCTTAATCCCGTGGCTGAGGGAGAGCGCGTCGACGGCCGCCGCGGCCAGGGAGAATCAGAGGGAGGATGGTGGTCTCGCAAGTACGAGCTCCGGACGCCGCTCCCGAGCGGGTACAGTTCGGAGTCGTAGCGGAGAGATTCGCGTCTTCGAGTTGAGCTGATGATGTAGCTGTACAGATGGGTAGATATCAGAACCCAGATTGCCAGAATTTCTCGTTCTTTCCTGGGTTATCTATGTTTGATAAATTAGATTATTTTTTGTTTTCGGTCGGACGCCGGTCCCATTTTGGGGGATTCGATTCGAATTGGGTCTCATGGGTTGAGAAAGTTGGGGGATGTATACTGGAGAATAACTAGGATTGGCGGTGTACCTTACTACTACCACCTTGTACAGCATTATGAATATAGTGTGCGATACTCGACTTACGACTATCCTGTAATCGCATCGTCTCGCTCTGTTCCTCTCCTCCGTTGCTTGCCCCGTTTTCTTGTTTTTCACTTTCGGTTCAGTTTCCGTTACCCGCAGCGAAATCGCATCGGATTAGACGGACCTGACTGGGCTTTGAGCGCTCGAATACTTCCGAACCTTGAACCGAATGGGCGATGATCAATCGATGGTTGCCATCTTTTTCGCCTTTCTGCAGCTCTTCTTTTGATCTGTTTCTTTTTCGCCTTTCGGTTCAGTTTCTGTTACCCGCAGCGAAATCGCTTCAGATTAGACGGACCTGACTGGGTTTGAGCGCTCCGAATACTTCTGAACCTTGAAGCGAACGGGCGATGATGAATCGATGGTTGCCATCTTTTTCGCCTTTCTGCAGCTCTTCTTTTGCCCTGTTTCTTTCGGTCAAAACTCGACCAACTTTTCCTCGGATGTTTGCCGATTAATCTAACCATTTCCATTTCACTGCATCACGGCCACTTAATTCAGAGAACGTCAAAGCCTTGAATGGAAGACGGGTGACGAAGCTTGTTCTTTTAATGGTGGAAAACCAATCCTCGTTCACCAGAAGAAGGGGAACGCAGTAAACGAATATGAAATTGGCGGACGAGAACGACCCAAAAGGGCTGCTGCTTCGGCCTTTCCTTAAGACTACATAGCAAACCTGTGATTTGGCTGAATCATACCATTTTTCCGGAGCACAGTTGCCGTTTTTAGCCAAAGTGAAAATATATATATATATATATATATATATATATATATATATATAGGAGTACTTTATGGTACTTGCTTCTTCTGATTATTGGGGATTCCTGCACTAATTTCTCTTTCCAGGTCTCGTTGCTACCTAGCTTTGTTGATAAGTTTTCGCTTTCATGCATTCTGTCCTGTTTTGGTGAGATCTAAAGCTAATGTGCTTTAGATTTTGGTGACCATCTGCTACTGATTACCATTTAAGTTTCCCAAAGTACTAATGCTGGGGAATTCTGCTTCACATCATCATGAACATCTTGCTCTTGTATTGAAATAAAGCAACAATTATCATCTACTTACACCGTACCTCAAAAAAGAGTTGCTATTAAAAAGCATAGATACTCATTAAGGTGTTGGGAATTTTAAGTATCAGAGAACTCGTCGAGGGAAATCTTTTCATGCATCGATCTTTGTGATCAACATATTACCGCGCGACTGCAAATTCTAGTTATATGTCTGGATACGTTCTAGTCACCCAATTCTCTTCATGTGAATAAAAGAGCAAGCATAAAGTTATCTCCAAAGACAAATATGTGTATCCGTTGAAAATATTGATGAGCACAAAAGGTATTGATGTTTTTTTTTAAACCCTCTTGAGACACGAAAAACGGCTGTTTCCCATCACGAAACTTTGAATGAGAATCATTTTCACTTTAGCACTTTACCGTCATCTACTACACCGTCTTCTCCTAGCACACCCCATAGCGTACTCCACCTAAGGAACATTTGGATGCATCAAATGATTTTGGACATTTAACAAGTCTATATCACTTTTTGGCACAAGTCCTGAACGAAATAATTAGATGAAAATTAAATCACCGACTTCTCTTGAATTGATTATTATTTTGCATCCACTTTGCTGGTCATCATTTTTTTTTTTTAAAGATTTCGCCAATGTAGCTACTAATGTGCATACCCACGTAAGCAAATGTGGATTTGTGTTCGAGTTAAATTCTAATATCAAATAGTTGGATCTAATTGACCGGAAGCCTTTGGTTAGTTCGACTCAAGTAGTATAAGTACCTTAAATTGAATCAAATAAAAATTCAGTAACCAAATTAAACATCGACGAAGAGTGCATAAAATCGCCCGAACAAAACATTTCCTGTCTAGTCTCGGGAAGATGAAATGAGATACAAATTAGGCTCGATTTTTACCATCC
>JAGVVM010015704.1:0-11086 GCA_019149425.1 Psidium friedrichsthalianum | reverse complement strand
ATTTGTGCAGGAATAGATAAAGAAATTGCTAGGAGAAAAATTCGGATTTAATGATGAAAAAAAGGCATAGCTGCCAATTAAACAATATGAAATTGTGATCTGAACTACTTTAAAAAGTTACATTTGTGAGTTTTCCCTTAGTATCAAGAGCTAGGGCAAAGCAGTCAACATATGCTAATATTCTTTTATAAGTTGCAGGATGCCATTAGTACTTTGATTATGGAACGATGGGCAAATGATGAGCATGACACCCTTGTGTCAAGAAGAGAGAGTGGCTGATGCTCAGTGTTTACAAAGGAAGAAAATTTGGACAGATCAAAGAGCAAAACCCAAGGTTGATTGGGATACTGCGCGACAAGGGGATTGCGAACAAAAGAAGAGGAAAGAATATAAGAAGAGAAGTATTGCAGGAAGAAATCTTTGAATAGGCAAAGATGAGAAAAGCATAGGAATAAAATGGTCTAATTCCTAAAAATCCCCCAACATTAGGTCAAGTCTCAAATCTGTGCCAATCTTTTTTTTTTTTAAACTCGGCTTTAGGTTTAGTTCCAAATCTGTCCTGAACTTTTTTTCTTAGAAAAAACCCAACTTTAGGCTCAGTCCCAAATCTACCCTTAACTTTATTTCTCTAAGAAAAAATCACCAATTTTTTTTTCTCTAATCTCAAATTTGCCATACTAGTCATCTATCCAAAAAAAGCTTTAGTCATTCTTAATTTCATATTCTAGAATGGTTTCATTTTGGGAATTTATTCATTAGGGTGGATTTTATATCCACGTGAAAATGCCACGTCGGTCCATACTTATCACTTCGTTACTTTGCTAATGTAGATTTTTTTTTTATTGAAGTGAAAATGCCATGTGAAGTTGGGATCGGACCACGGGGTAGATTTGAGAATACAATGAAAACTTTTGAATTTTTTAGACAAAACAAAGTATGGAGGCAGATTTGGGACTGTACCTAAAATTGGGTTTTTTTTTTTTAAGACAATAAAGATCGAGGCAAATTTGGGACTGGACTTAAAGTTGATGGTTTTTTCTGAGATAAAAAAAGTTCAAGGTAAATTTAGGGTTGGACCCAAAGTTGAAGGTTTTTTTTGGGAATTAAGCCGGAATAAAACCTGTAACAATTGTCCAAACGGGAAAAAAAAGGAAGAAGTTATTGACCAAAAGGAAAGAAAGCTTGTAAATACTGGGCATGTGCAGAAATAGGCGTAAGTATACTGGGCTGACAGGAAGTTTGGACAACCCAACTGACATCAGGAGAACTTCTAAGTTACTTAGAATATTTATTTTTAAGGTAATGTTGGTCCTAGCATCAGTGCTGCTGCTATGAACTGGGGGGAAAGAACCTCTTCATCCAGACAGCCTAGGATGATAAGAGATCAATTGAGTAGTAGTGAATGATGACGTTAACACAGAAGCACAAATGTGAAACATGGATGGTGAATTAGATGGACAAAAGTGAGACTTCAGAACCAAGTAGAACTGATGTAGGTAGGAGAGGTATAGGACTAGGACTATAGAACGTTGAGTGAACCAATTTACGAGGGAGAAGAAAAGAGCAGTTGTGGGATACATTGGAAGAGAGGAAATTAATGCAGGAAGTACCAATTAATACCGGTGGTAGATACCGGTTGTTCCCCGTGTTTCGAGAAGAAGGCCACTAGTAGAAAATCTAGGAATAGAATGAGAACGAATGAGGTGTGTAATCCGAAAGTTATGGGCAACAGATCAGCCAAATCATGAGATGATCACTGGAAATCGATTTCAAAGATTGTACTCGCCATGCATACAAACACTCACACACGTGATTTTTCAAATCATGCTGTTTCGACGGTAAGAATAGAACCCGTAAAACCAAAAAAGACAAGAATCCTAGTACGACAAGTGACACTCGCTCATAAGGACATTCAAGAATTTGCCAAACAAATGGATGAGTTGCTAGCGAAGAAGCTCATTCAATCCAGCACAAGTCCTGCATTATGGTTCGATACCATTTCGAAGGAAAGAGGGGACAACCCGGAATCACAGAAAGCTTAACGATGATCCGGTTCTTGACGGCATACTTCATTCCCAGCAGGACAGTCTCATTTAACACGGTAGAGGGTACCTCCTGGTTCTCGAAAATGATGCTAAAAGTGGCCATCGGCAAATCAAGATGGCAAAGGATGACATCCATTAACAGCTTTCGGTGCTCCACAAGGACATTATCAATGGGGAGTTACGCCTTTTTGATAATGCTTAAGAACGACACAGACGTTGGACTTGGGACTCCTCAAGACACATTTGTTGTCAAAACTTTGAGAAAAGATGCAAGTTGCCATTCTTGTTGGCAATTTTTGTCGCCTTTTGTGGGTAAATATCGTAGGGGTAGTTCTAGTAAAGCCGCGATTAATTATCAACAACTGAAAACAGAGATATTAGCGAAAATTAGAGGCGCAGATTTTTCATTTTTGGACAATTTTTAGCTCCTAAACCATTTCTAGTAAACCTCGTTGCAAAGGTACTCTCAGCTTATTCAAGAAGTTATCCAATATGCAAGTGTCACGAACTGAGAGTCGATCAACCGATTTCACGATCCGTGCGGCCTTAGGATATGATCCTAAGTCAGCCTTCACGATCCCTCACACTCGCTCAAGGGTCGGGTTATGAGGACCGAACCGAAAGATACAAGATTGCACACGAGAGAGTGGAGAGAATTCTGATGTATTGAGTTCTTGCCTTGGCTTCTTGCCTACTTACAAGTGTTGGGATTCATCCCCTTATATACGACTCAAGAGAGCTTCACCCGAGTGGGTTAGGGTAGTCAATCATCACCCGACCAGGCACATTCAATGCTAGACACATTCACTACCCGACCATGCATTAATGAGCCGACACATTCAAGAGCAGACACAATCAAGACTCGACACATTAAATAGCCGGCACATTAACTCACGGAAGGGACCCGCGTCATTACTCATGCTGGAGGAATCTCCTCTATTCGGGTACCCGGTCGTCTTGGAGAATGTCGTATTAGCCCTTCCTTCCTCATCCCGCTCGATCCATAGATCGATCCGTGGGTTATCTCAGGGTCTATGGGACTGATCCCATTTATCGAGCCGTGATATTCTCTCCCACTCAATCAGGCGACGCCCTCGTCGCCGTTCTCCGTATGGAAGGCTTCGATGAGTTTCCGAAATTGCCACAACGCTTCTTCCGGTTCCTAGCTGTTCTCGCTCTATGGCGAGCCTTTCCATTTGATCAGATACTCTCGCTTGGGCGGACGGTATCGCTTCCTAATGACTTGATCGGCCAGAATGCATTCGGCTTCCTGATCATAAGCTGTTTTTGCTCCCAATGGCGCCCTTGATGATTCTCCCTGTTCCGGCTCCTCCTCGTCTAAGTGAAATGGCTTCAGCATACTCACATGGAACATCGGATGCATCTTCAACTTCACTGGAAGTTCCAGCTTATATGCTACTTTCCTAATCCGTTGTACCACACGGAACGGTCCTTCGTACCTTCGAAGTAACGCTTTGTGCGCCCCTTTGTATTGTAAGGGCAATTTGCACAGCACTTGATCCCCAATCTGTAACTCCACATGCCGACGTTTTTTATTGGCCCATTTCTTCATCCGTTTAGACGCCTTGTGAAGACAAGTGCGAGCTAAATCAGCTTCTTCTTGCCACTCTCGGGCAAATTAGTGTGCGGCCAGGTTACTTCCCCGATAACCCGTTGCAATCACGCTTGGAGTAAGCGGTTGCTGTCCCATCACAATCTCGAAGGGGCTATTCCCTGTTGACTCGCTCTGTTGCAAGTTATATGAGAATTGAGCCACATCGATCAGTTTGGCCCAATCTTGTTGAGTAGCACTCACGTAGTGCCGTAGGTACACTTCCAAGAGCGCATTGATCCGCTCCGTTTGTCCATCGGTTAGCGGGTGGAGACTGGTTGAGAAGTTCAGCTCGATGCCAAGCATCTTGAATAGCTTCGACCAGAATCTGCCCGTGAACCATGGTTCCCGATCGCTCACGATCGTCCGAGGCACGCCCCAATATTTCACGATGTGTTTCAAGAATAATTTGGCTGCCTCCTCAGCCGGGCAATCATCCGTAGCAGGCACGAACATTGCATACTTCGAGAATCGATCGACAACGACCATTAAGGTATGGCTTCCTTCAGACTTGGGCAGCCCGACGATGAAATCCATTGAGATACTCTCCCATGGTCTCTCCGGAATTTACAGCGGCTCAAGGAGTCCCGCTGGAGATTTTTGCTCCAGCTTGTCTTGTTGGCATACAAGACAGGTCCGCACGTAAGCTTCTATATCGTCCCGCAAGTGCAGCTAAAAATATCGATCTTCTACGAGCACCAGGGTGCGACGAACTCCCGGATGGCCAGCCCACTTTGAATCTTGGCATTCTTGTAGGATCTCCTTCCTTAATTTTCCGAATGATGGGACATAGAGTCTTCTCCCTTTGGTGTAAAGAAGATCGTCCTCACACCAAAAGGTGCGGGTTTTCCCCTCCCGAACGTACTCGAGAATCGTCTTGGCCGCAGTGTCATGTTGCAGCCCTTCTTTGATTCTCTCGATCAAGGGACATTCCGGCCTACTTATTGAGGCTAGTACGCTCTTCAGACTCAGGGCATCTGCCACGGAATTCGTGCTCCCAGGTTTGTACTCCAGGACATAGTCAAATTCCGCCAAGAAGTCTTACCAACGAGCTTGCTTTGGGCTCAGCTTCTTTTACGTTTGAAAGTAGCTTGTGGCGGCGTTGTCCTTTCTCACAATGAACCGTGTCCCCAATAGATAATGTCTCAATGTTCGAAGACAATGGACTACAACGGTCATTTCTTTCTCTTGGACAGTATACCGCCGCTCCGTCTCGTTTAGCTTTCGAGACTCAAAAGCAACTGGATGCCCATCTTGCATGAGCACGCCCCCGATGGCATAATCCAAAGCATCGGACTCGACCTTGTAAGGCTTAGTGAAATCAGGCAACACAAGCACATGTTCTTCCGTCATCACTCATTTTAGGTGATCAAACGCCGCTTGGTTTCGCTCCGCCCATTCCCACGTCCTCCCTTTCTTGAACGGTCCGTGAGCGGAGTTGTAATATCCGAGTAATCTCGAATGAACCGTCGGTAGTAGTTCGCCAAACCGAGAAATGATATTAGCTCCGTCAATTTCGTCGGCAGCTCCTACTCCGTAATGGCTTGGACCTTTGCTGGATCCATCCTCACTCGTCCGCCTCCGACGATATGGCCGAGGAACGGTACTTCGAGCTGTGTGAAGACGCACTTCTCCTTCTTTACGTACAGCTCATTTTCCCTCAAGACTTGGAACACTTGTTCAAGGTGTCCGACGTGCTCTTCGAGCGTTCGACTATAGATAACAATATCATCTAGATACACCACAACAAATTGATCAAGGAATGGGTAAAGTACCTTGTTCATCAACGTGCAGAACGTCGCTGGTGCATTGGTCAGGTTGAAAGGCATCACAAGGAATTCGTACGAGCCATAACGGGTCATGCACGCCGTCTTAGGTTCGTCACCTTTGGCAATCCGAACTTGGTAGTATCCCGACCGAAGATCCAGCTTCGTGAACCATCGAGCACTCCCAAGTTGATCAAACAAGTCCGCAATGAGAGGAATAAGATACCTGTTCTTGATGGTTAGCTTGTTCAAGGCTCTATAGTCGATGCACATTCGAAGAGAGCCATCATGCTTCTTTTGAAATAAGACGAGGGCACCGAACGGGGCCTTTGACGGTCGAATATATCCAGCATCAAGGAGGTCCTTGAGTTGCTTCCTCATTTCCTCCAACTCAGGAGGGGCCATGCAGTAAGGTGCCATGGCCAGTGGATGAGCATCAGGGACTAGCTCGATTTTATAATCCACCTCCCTCTTTGGTGGCAACATCTTTGGTAACTCGGGTGGCATCACATCCTTGAATGTATCGAGGACTTTGACCACTTTCGTCGTAGTATCAACCCCAATGATATCAGTACTTTCTGCTTTCAACAAAGGCGACATACGTCTCGTTTCCTTTCCGAGTCCTTCGAGAGAGTTGTATGGCCGAAATCACTTTCCGATTCTTCCCCGGTTCACAGTCAAGCGGGATCACACATTGTGATCGAGGATCCAGGATGCACATGCAATCCATAGCCGGCACCACCATGCCGTTTATCCACTCAATGAATCCCAACCCGATGATCATGTCATAGTCATCGATGGGGACTACATCAATGTTTTCTCGTCCTTTCCACGAGCCCAGAGTGAACTCCACGTCCTTCGCCAAGCCGTGGGTAGGGACTTTCTCCAAGTTCACCGTCTTGAGCCACCCATCTTTCTTCTCAACTTGTAAGTTGAGTTTCTTCGCAGCCTCTTCCAACACGAATAAATCGGAAGCACCGGTGTCTATGAGAGCACTCATCTTTGTTCCCACGACCGTCACTTCCACGAACATCATCCCCTTGGGCTTATTCGCCTTCTTGGTTGGGTGGCATTTAGAATCCGTACCGATCCCACCTTGGTCGCCTCCTTATGTTCCTCGTCGGCTTGGATAGTCGCCGAGACTTTCTAAGCCTTAGGGCAATCTCGAAACTTGTGCGGCCCTTGGCAAAAGAAACAATTGGAGGGAATAGGATTACCTCCTTTGTATCCACCGTGGCTCGGTCCCGCATCGTCTCGTGCATGAGGGACAAAGCTTTTCCCATCGTAGTGTCGGGGAGGCTTGCCACGGTCTCCCCCACTCGTGCCCTTGCCGATTCTTGGCCGAGTGTCTACTTTCGTTGGGCAATTCATTTTGAATTCCACGAGCGATTCAGCAACTGACAAAGTTGTGACGAGATCTCTATCATTTTGCCGCTTCAACTCGTTCTTTGCCCAAGGCTTGAGGCCACCCATAAACTGGTAGTATGCCTCCATATTGTTCATCGAGGGGATTTGAAGTTTCCATTCAGAAAACTTCCTAACGTAATCCCAAACCGGGCCTTTTTGTTCAAGGCGCCGCATCTGATCTCTAGCTTCTTCCTCCGCATACGCCGAGAAGAATTGCCTACAAAACTCCTTCGTAAAGGCTTCCCATGTGACGATAGGTCCAGCCATCCTATCGCTGCTCCAAGTACGCTACCACAGCAGCACACTCTCGCTCAGGTACATGGCCGCGGTGTTTACCTACGCCAATTCATCCCGAATCCCGATAGCCTCGAAGTATTGATTCAAGTACCAGAGGAAGTTGTCCACATCTTTGGTCATTCTCGAGACTTTGAACTCCTTCGGCCGAGGGACGTCCACTCTTGGCGGTGTGGGGTATGCCCCGTCCACGCGCCCAGCTTCAAGTCGAGCTACTCTAGCCCTGAGCTCGGCCGATTCACCACGAACGTGTTAAGCTCCGCATGAACAGCCGCTACTAAGGCCTCCAAGGACTCGTTCTTCCTTTGGAGATCTTCCGAGTTGTGGAGAATACCCATGACTTGCCCTTGAATTTCGCTCGTACTTTCCTCGAGCTCTCGCACCTTGGTAAGCAGCTCCTCTTTTTCAGTCACGAGTTCCTTGAAGTCATTGGTTAACTCCACCAATGTTTCTTGCGGCTCTGTAATGGTCAGCTCAACTCTGGCCACTCGGATCTCCATGTCGCGCAACACATCTCGGGAACTCCCACAATCCTTCTTGGCCTTAGGAACAGGTTGCTCCGTGGGTCACTTAACGCCCCTTTCAGCCCGCTCTTCGTCGGACTCCTCATAGAAGGTCGGCACAACAACCAACTTCTCACCAACTCTTGCCATCACAATAAGGGTTGAATTCTCCGAATAAGGGTCGAACTTGCTCTGATACCACTTGTCACGAACCGAGAGTCGATCAACCAATTTCACGATCCGTGCGGCTTTAGGATATGATCCCAAGTCAGCCTTCACGATCCCTCACACTCGCTTGAGGGTCGGGTTATGGGGACCGAACCGAAAAGACATAAGATTGCACACTAGAGAGTAGAAAGAATTCTGATGTATTGAGTTCTTGTCTTGGCTTCTTACCTACTTACAAGTGTTGGAGTTCATCCCCTTATATACGACTCAAGAGAGCTTCATCCCGAGTGGGTCAGGGTAGTCAATCATCACCCAACCAGACACATTCAATGCCAGACACATTCACTACCCGACCATGCATTAATGAGCCGACACATTCAAGAGCAGACACAATCAAGACCCGATACATTAAATAGCCGGCATATTAACTCACGGAAGGGACCCGCGTCATTACTCATGCTGGAGGAATCTCCTCTATTCGGGTACCCGGTCGTCTTGGAGAATGTTTAACCGGTTTGGGTCGTATTAGCCCTTCCTTCCTCATCCTGCTCGATCCATAGATCGATCCGTGGGTTATCTCAAGGTTTATGGGACTAATCCCATTTATCGAGCCATGATACAAGCACGAGGGCGACTCCCTACATTGACAGATAGGGCTTAAGCGATTTACCTTTTTGTTGATAACGCTCATGGTTCATAGAACTCTTTTTGACGCCGACAGTCTCACTTAAAATATTGTAAATGACAGACGTGTGCTCTTAAGCATTGCCAAGACAGGGAAGATATTGGGCTGGGCAACTCTGGCACTGTCGGTTTGGTAAGAAACTTGGCCAAAGCGGCAAACGCCCGCCCCACGAACGGACTAGTCAAAGCCACGAAATAGACAATACAAAAAACTATTGATGTTAGAACTACCGGCTTTCCTTTCCAGTTCACAACTGATGCACAAGAGCATGTTCGAAGGTTCCTTTCTGTAAATATTTCATTGGTGTGCCAAGAAGATTTGACCTCAGATCCCCTTGCTCTAATAACATGTGAGATTTTGTAGGATGACTGCCAATAATTATAAAAGCTTAAATTTTTAGATAAAAACGTGATTTAATATTTAAATATTATATTGTCTACATATGGTAAATCGAATTCACAAGAACAAAATACGTGAGATTAGGTAATATATCCTGTCGTGTCGAGTGCAGGTTTCGAAGCACGACGCATGTGTAGTATCATCTGATAGGTACTGAAAAGTTGTAATTCGAAAAGGATTGATTTGTGGGTAATCTCTGCATTTTTCTTTTGCGGTCAAAAGCTTGGAGACTGATTCAGCTCTTGATAATCTGAGTGGAACACTAGGGCACATCCGTGAAGAAACCATGTTCATCGACCCCAGGATGCCAAGAGCTTCTTTAGTTACATACATGGTGAAAGCACGAACAGTGGAGAATATCTGACTGCCAAAGGAGAAAACTAGTTTCTTAAAATCTATTCCAGGCTTGATGGTCGAAATGAAATAGAATATGCTCGCTGCTTAGAAGTTTGGTGATAACGATTTAGAAAGTCTGATTGGAGATAAAGGGATGGATTGAGATCAAAGTACTTCTTCTCCCAAGAGATTTAGACTGGGATCCTCCATTTGAAATAGTTTTAATGAAGTAATTCTTCTTCGGAAATAGATTGAAAAATTTAAAGGACGATGCAGAATTCCTTATTCTCGTAAATGAAAAATTGAGAAAAGAAGAAGAAGGAAAAAACAAGAAATGTTGGCGGAATATTTTTGATATTGACTCCTGTAGTGGTCGTAGGATAAAGCACAGTTCAGGAGAGGTACGATGCGAAAAGAGTAGGGGTAATTATACCAATTGTTCCTGAATTTTTGGCCAATGCGCAATATTATCCTTGAACTTTTAATTTGTTCAATATGATCCTTCAACTTTAGTCCAATTTGCAATGTGATTTTTGAATATTTAATTTGTTCAATGTAGTTTTTGAACTCAATCTAGTTCCTGAAATATATGAAAATATCTAATATTATCCTTCTATTTGTTCAAATTTAAGAATAACATTGAACTTCTTCATATAGTTCATAGAGTAATTTGAAAGTGTAGGATGGCATTGAACAAATTAAATGTTCAACGTTGGCATTGCACATTGAGCCAAAGTTTAAGTATTGTTATGTCACTTTTCAAAATATTAGGATAAATTGAAAAAATTGTCCAAAAAGTCCTAAACTTATTGCACTTTTGCCACTTCAGTCTTAAACCTATTAAGTTTGTCAATTCAATCATAAACCTTTTCACTTTTTACCAATTGAGTCATATTGCTCGGAAATCATTACCATGGATGCTGGCCATCTTATTTGGCAAGACTATGCTAACGTAACTAATTTTAATAATATCTTTTTTCACAATTTTAAATATTTTTCCCTTTCTATATTTTTTTTTCCTCAATGGCTGGCGAATATGGTTAGGCCCTAGCCTGCAGTTGGGCAAGGGTCCCCTAGTCCTCGCCAGCTGCTAGGGGGAAGGCTGGTACTCTCACTCACGGTCAGCGAGGCGTTGCAGCCCTCACTGGCTGCTGAGATAAAAAAAAAGCCAAGAAAAGAAAAAAAATATTAAACCATTTGAAAAAAATATTAAAATATCATTAAAAATTGTTCATATCAGCGCTGGCTACGTCATGTAGGATGATCGGTGCTCACGTCAACGATTTCCGGCTAAAATTTGCTGGATAGACTCAATTGGCAAGAAGTTCAAATGTTTATAATTGAATTGACAGACTCAAAAGGTTTAGAACTAAATTGGCAAAAAATACGTTTAAGACTCTTTGGACAATTTTTTTGAGATAAATTTGTTCAAATCGCCATAGTTTCGAATGTTTCGGGAGATGGGCCAAAAAAAAAAAAGAAAAACGAAAAGACAAAACCGAGGTCGACCCAAGAATCACAATCTAATCCCAATCCATTGAACCACTTTGATTCGCCAATGATCCATTCCTTGGCCGTCATTTGCAATTTGCAGAACTCTCAATCCACACTGCCTCAGCCGAAAGAGCAAACGCGCTCGGCAGGTCGACGAGCACTATCTGTTCTATTCGTCTGGTCCTCGCAGTGCAAGTGGTTGACTTTGTCCTTTTTCCCCCCACGCCATGTCTAGTGTCTACCCAACTTGCCCACTGAAAGGAATCTTTAATCACGGGTGCAATGTAAAATGTGCCCCACAAATTCCATCAATCAAGCCATGCCATGTTAATGGTCAAATATAGAAAGGATTTGGTCAACGATCATAGGAGAGACTT
>JAGVVM010015703.1:0-11972 GCA_019149425.1 Psidium friedrichsthalianum | reverse complement strand
AAAAGAAGCTGCAGATCAACAACCCAGCTAGAGTTCTGACATGTAGGTTTACG
Organism: Psidium friedrichsthalianum; assembly: GCA_019149425.1. Classification (NCBI taxonomy): domain Eukaryota; kingdom Viridiplantae; phylum Streptophyta; class Magnoliopsida; order Myrtales; family Myrtaceae; genus Psidium; species Psidium friedrichsthalianum. The sequence continues at coordinate 11,919 of JAGVVM010015703.1, read as the reverse complement.
TAACCATCATCACAAATGAAGACAATTACCGTCGGATGCGCTGCTGTTGAGCTTGATTTTCTTTCTTTCTTTTTATCTCCATTTCTAATCATGGATTTATCTCTCTTTGTTGGCACAGCACTCTTTGCAATAATGTCCCATTTGCCACAGTTGTAAAAATTTACATTTCTCCTCGGCGACTGGACTTCGCTGCTCGTAGGCGTGAGACCATGCCGTGTTCCCTCGTATGTGGGGGGAAGGCTTGCCCCTGTCATTCTTGAAACTTCCTTGATTGCTTCTGTGAGCGGGCCGTGGTGGTTTTCTGATGACAAGTGATTGACGGTCCGATCTGGAACATAATTCAAAAGCTTTTCTGTCTTTGTTTCTTCATTGAAGGACAAGCTTTCCTTTAACCATGCGTCATGAGTAAAGCACGGCTACCAGGGTCTTCGATGCCTGATTATCAGGTTATTTTAAAACTGTGCTACAAGAGACAATGTTGGGCCGCGAGCTAATCGCAGGGGCTGAAGGAGTAATTCCTAATTGCGACGAAACATGAGTTCGCTTATACCGCTACCCCGCGGAAAGAGAAAAATCCCCCCCCCTCACATTCGCCGGCACCGTATTCGGCGTGCAATCTCGACAGGTAGTTTGTCAATTATTTACAACATCTTGAAATTCACTCAAGTGTAGTGCGCGGGGGTCATACTACTTCCCCTCCTTATTCTCAAGTTCACAAGTCTTTGCTAGAGAGGCTTTACTTTTTGGCGGGGTTCTCGACTCTCATAGGCTCAGATATGTTAAGGTGTGAGTCTTCCCACAGAGGCATCCGCTTTGTTTTGTGAGCACCATATGCAAATACACTATCATCACATCAATTGGCCTAATAAACCCAACCGTCTTCAATTCCATTCGCTCCCGTGCTTTCGTTCCCCTGGGTGTGGTTGTACATACGAGGATATGAGGCTGTGCTTCGTCACCGTCGATGGGGGAAAAATTCAACAAGTCCTTTGCAAATCTAGCATGTCTGCCATCCGGGGAGGCTTCCGCTATTTGCTTACATGTTGCGTACATACCGGGGGGGATGTACCAAGAGCATTCAACGTAAACATGTGCTACTTGATTCTTCATCTGAACACTGTAATCTCAACACAAGCGCTGATGACCACTCTGTTGGGAACAATCCGGCAGCACTTCGCCTCTAAGTGACCAATCCAGGATAAAAATAAGTCTCCACTAATTTCACCGATTAAATCCAGCACAACATCAATTATTCTAGTCAAAAATATTCTAAATGCAAGATGATATAAAATTAACAACACCCACGATTTACTGGAAAACCCAAATCGTGAAAAACCACGACACTCCAACTCCTCCACTAATCACCAAGAATAGCAGTATACAACATAGTCGATCTCTATCACACACTAAGGCTCTACATCAACATTCACAACATTATTCTTTCACACAAAGATGAAATAATACACAAGAGGTTTTAGAAAAACCTTAACCGCATTGGAGAATTCGGAGGAGAATCTCCAAACGAGAACCATCAATACGTAGATCTCGGCCTCACGAACAACTATCCAAATTTGAGCCAATTCCGTCAACGTTTGGCCATCAAATTTGGACTACGAAAATTCTTCCTCTTCTTTCTTCTCTCCTCAAACTAGCTCTCGGTAAGCTCTCTGTGTCCTCTCTTAGAAACTCTCTTCTGAAGACCACACCTAAACGCACGTACCATCTAGTTCCTTCTCTCTTCTATCTCTTTCTAATCTTTTTTTTTCTTTTCGCTCGGTCTTTATAAACTCTGTTTTTGTCTCCTCTTTTCTTTCTTTTTCTTAACAAATAAAAAGAAAAGTTTGGTGGGTCCCCCCCCATTAGGGAGACCCAGCCGACATGAAGGACCCGTGTCTTCATTCTTGAAGCGTGAGATAGCGACGATGGTAGTTGGGTATGTCCATTGGCTCCCAAGTTGCCTCTTTTGCTCAAATTTATTTGGGAGCTCAGCTCGTTTAAGCATCTCGACCATCGCATCCATATGCCTGGTAGCTCCGTCTCTTCACTTCACATTAGCCTTGAAGTCGTCCTCATAGATTTTTGCACCTTGAAAGCATCGAAATATCCCATGCACGCCGCGAGTCTCGTACATGGTCCGGTACCCTTCTACATCGGAGAGGGCGTTCTGTGCGGTTAACAATCTTGTGTTCAATCTTCGTCTGGTTATCCTCTTTCTGCTTCTCTGCAGTCTCCGTCAGCAAGAAGGCACGCCTTGCCCTCGCACTCTATAATACGAAACAATAGATGGTGGAATGTTCGATAACACTTCCTATAAAACTTCGTCGGTATCTTAGACTCCGTTTGTTTCACGAAAACACTTCCTAAAAAATGTTTTTTTCCGATTTTCCGGTGTTTTGGGGGCGGAAAATAGGATAATCCCAAAAAATATTTTCCTCTTCTGAAACAACTCTTTTGAAAAATGTGAAAAATATTTTCCTTATTTTTGAAACGAGGAAAACATTTTCCTCATTTGTGAAAAGAGGAAAACCATTTTCCTTCATTTTTTCTTTCTCGTATTCTTTTCACACTTCTTTCTTTTTCTTTTCCTCGTTCTTCCTCCTTCGCTGATGTTCCTTCCTCCGCCGGCCGACGCCAGATTTGCCGAAAATTCAATTTCATTGACAACGACAGAAATTTTTTCCAGTTTCATTTTAAAGTATTAACCAAACACCCGAAAATATGTTATTTTCTTGAAAAATATTGTTATTTTTTCTTGGAAAATAACTTCCTAGGAAATATTTTTCGAAAGTATCACTTTTTTGCGAAACAAATTGGAGCCTAATTATAAGTCCTGTTATTGGTGAACAATCTGCTCAAGATTTACTGCGGTGCTCTAAATATATGATTAGTCGTGTCATGGCCTTTTTTTTAATTTTTTCAGGTTTCTTAGCAGGTAACTTTTCGAGTGAGTGCTTTGTCCATCGGATGAACTTTGTATCGATTCTCTTGTAATTTTTTTTCTCTCGTTCTGTCGGTGTGCATTCCTGATGAGATTCCTTCTGAGGACATTGATGATAGTTGTTTTGGCATTTCTAAAGTCATGCCCCAGAACTGGACGGCTCATTCTTAAAACGTTTTTCAGAACTTTGTATTTATACGGAATTATTACTATTATTTCCTCCAATCGGATGCATTAATTATTACTACTATTTTGTTTTTTTTATCTCCAGCCTCTACAACGAAATTTATTCTCCTAAAGAAAAAGAATGAGAAACCATGACTGACGAACTTTGACCAACGCCTACCCACCCATCGCTGGCCCGAGCTGGTTTTTTGTACCTCTGGTCCTTCAAACGAGAGGTCCGGATTCGAACCTTCGCTGGGTGTCCGGTGATTTTAAGCGGAGGGTCCGTGGCGGGTGGTGATGCTGCGCTAAGGCCCCCGGAGGATTAGTCGAGGTGCGCGAATCCGTACGGACGCTGGCCCGGCCACTTCGATACAAAAAAAACAAAAAAAAAACTTGAACCAACGCCTTGCCTCTACTCGATGTGACCTGTCCTTGACGTTCTTCAATTGTGCAATCCAATTTTCATTTATTTCCAGTAACATAACATTGTCCCATTAGGGGAGAACTTAATGAAAATGTATCAATCATTGTTGCACTTGTGCTAACTAAGTGCAAATTCATCTTAAATATTTCAATTTGCGCCGCCCATTGGATTTTACACAAGCATCTAACTAGACCAATGACGATTGTTAGTATCATGTCAAGGAAAGTTCTCGATCTAGCTATGATAGATCTTGTACTAAAATTGTAACAATAGGAGACTACACACGTTTCCAATTGATGGGGTCTTAACGTGATTTATATATTTACTGATGATTGCATACAATTCGTGGCGACTAATAGCGCCGAAGGATTTAGATATCATGTGTTATATGTTCTTAGCCAAGGATAGATGTTAACGCATACCTACCACTAGAAACTAGGAGCGCTAGGGTTTCCCTCCTCCCAAACGCGTCGCCCAAACCCTCCTTCCTACGAGGACATTTTTCAACGGATGACCCTATTGACTTCCTCCCTGTGGAAGGTTTTGTCCGGTAAGCTCAGAAATTTGAAGTGCGAGATAAGATTTACTATTCCGACCTGCTCCTCGCAACCAGTTTCGGTGCTCGCTCCATATAGCCAAGCCAGCTCCTCTACTGCTTTGTAATCGCTTATCTAAAAGTAATTTTGCGATCGATTGACATCTCTTTTCAGGTCTTTTCTTCTTCTAATCTAGAGTTAGATTTCTCTTTTGGTGCCTTCTAACTCTAATGTAGAAATAGATCTAGGATTTACACAACTTTTTGTATTGTATTTTTTTCAACCAAAAAAAACACATGTTAGTGGGTTAATATTTTGTACGGTAAATGGTGTCTAAAGATGCCTGATTTAGGTTGCACGCCGAATTTTGGCAAAGTTTTAACTATTAGAAAAAAGAAACTCTTGCCATGTGTTCATAACTGATTTGATGCCAGATTCGTTGATCGGTCATCAGATGTGCTTTGAGTGCTGATAGATCCCTTTGTATCGATTTGGGCGATTGACGAGTCTCTGCAGACGTATTAAGTTGATTTATCTTTCAGATTTACTTGTTTTTTGTTGATTTTCATCTTATCTTTAAAGTTCGTTATCTCTTTTTCAAGTGAAATGAAAATGTTTTCTTTTGACCAAAAAAAAAAAGCATACCTACCTAGTAGTTTTCAATACTAAATTAATGATCCCCTTTGCTCTTAGTGAGCCTACAATAGAGTAAGATGTTCCTTTTTCTGCTACTGAAAGAGGAGTAGATTTGCACTTTACCAATAAGATTTCGTGGCTATATTAATTGGACAATAGGCTAATTTAGACGGTACATCGTAGTTTAATGAGAAGCAAAAGCTATTCCATAGCAAGTCAAATAGCATTTCTAATCACATAATCCATTTTGACATGTAAGTTAATTGTTACTTATAGGATTAGCTGTGACACGGAAAATGAATGATTTTGGAAAAATTATATTCATAAAAATGATCGTTTGTAGCTCCCATACACTAAATGAACAAACAATATTCATCGTTTAAGATGTTTAGACATAAATTGTTAACCGTGATGAAAATATCCTTTATTGATAAGCTTTTTCAAGCAATACAAGCGAATATTTTTAGAAAATATTTTCAAATGTTAATTTTTCACGAAACCAAATGGAGCCTTAAAATTGCAAGTGGTGCTAGTTTACATTCTTTAAAATTTGACCGGAGTAACCTATTTTTCTATTCTTTACCGTAAAAGAGTGAATCCCCCATTTAATCATCTAGATATTCTATATTGGCGCCAATCGATTAAAAAGTGACACAAGTGCGTTATATATGTTTTCTCCAAGTTTCACTTGCCCCAACTCCATTTGAATTTTCTTTTGCAATATCAATGTCCTTGTAGGCCTTCAAGCCATTTTCAAGTGCAGCAACATTGATGTCTAAGGGCATAAATTGGGTTCTGAAACAGAGTGACGCAACTTCACGCTTTGTCCTTAATGAGTAGTATAAACATAGATATCATCTTCCTTTAAAGGGGAAATTAAAAAAAAACCTTCGGAATTCGACTTGGAATTCATTATAGACCGGATCAACCGGCGGATCGATCTAACATTTTGGCCCAAAAGGTCGAGCGCGGGCGTGACCGTAAAAGAAAAAAGAAAAATCATGTTCAATATAAAATGCTAGAGAAGGTCTAGCTATGCGAACCGGGCTTAAGGAGGAAACGGGCTACATAGGCCAACCCATTTGCACTTCGGTTTCGTCCATTTATGCTTAAGCTTGGCTACTTCACGAAATGAAGTCTTAGCTGCCAATGGATGGGAATTCACTGGAGTAGTCAAATGCTAATGCGAATCTCCTGGGGAAAATCGAGATAAATTCTGAGGACAAAACAACCGAATTAAGCTTAAATCCGAGATCATTAAGAACTCAAAGTTTTGACAACTCACGTGGATGAGGATGTGGCAGGCCTATTTTCCGACTTGACGTATAGTTATAAGTGAAGCGCCGGAAATCAATGAGTTTGGGATTTTAGTATCGAATTTTGAACATTATTGACCAATGCTAAACATACTGTCCGTGCAAATAATGTGGCATATGATGACGTGGCTAAAGGCACCGACGTATGCGAAAAGACAAGTCCGAAAGAGGCCGTAGATAGGTATAAGCAAATTGGACTGATCAGATCGGGATCAGTGGTCCGATTCCAGTTATGAAGGGCTGGTGTCCAGTTAGCGATTCTTAAAATGGGAATCGGTGGTCGGGCGGTTCGGTGTCCCAGTTGCAGGGACATAGGACCGGATCGGTTGAAATTTTTATTTTATTATTTATTTTTAAAAGTACCAAAAATCTATCAAAAGTAAAACACTAATGTAGGAGATGTGGTATGTCAGTACTCTCTTTTAACGTGACTTTGAAGTGTATGTACTGTATTTACGAGAAGAAGCACGGTATGTAGTCATCCTCATGTTTTCCTTTTTATTTTTGTTCTTGAATCATAGCATGAATTATGCATCTTTTTTTTTCATGTTTCTAGCCTAATGGAACGCTCGGAAATCAGATCGGACTGGTCGGTCCGGTTTTCGATTTTTGAAAAATTTCGAAAATCGAGATCATCAACCCGATTTTCTACGGAAACGAATCGAGAATCGATGACTCCTGACAGCAAGTGGCCGAGGCACGTTGGCAATAGCCGGACGAAACGCGGCTCGTCGTTTCTTAACTCTTGTTCAATCGTGAGAAATTTGCCTCAAAGATCACTGCAGCTCTAATCTGTAAAATGTCACCACCATCAGTCATGTCACGTGCTTTTCTTTTTTCAGATTTCTTACAGGGAAAATTCGTGGAGTTTCTTGGATCGTCTGAAAAGTCAAGTCATTATTGTTGTTGTGCAGAGGAAAGTTCGTGTAATTTTTTATTGGATTTGGCCATTACTGAGCGCAACCCGGAAGGGACGGATATCCCAACTACTGCGCCCGGTCGTGCCTAGGCTTATTCTCACACTGCTACTCAAGCCACAAAATCGTCCTAGCCTGAGTTGAAGCATCGAGATTGCAATTCTTCCTCTTGGTACCCCCAAAAAAGTTCAATCTGAAGTCAACGCACAGTCAATATGCTTGTACCCACGAGCTAGGGGGGACTAGGGGTGAGCAAATCTAACTGACGTGATCGGGTCGGTGATCTGATTTTCAATCTTAAAAGGCAGTGGTCCGGTTTGCTGTTCTTCAAATTGAAACCTGTGGTCCGGCTCCCTGTTCCAAGAGCCTAGGACCGGGACCGGACCGGACAGATCGAAATTTATTTTTATTTTTATTTTTTAAAAGTAACCCAAAATCTATCAAAACTACAACACCAATACGAAAGATGTGTTATGTGAGTACTCTCCTTTGATGTGATTTGACATATATGTACTGCATTTACGAAAAGAAGCACAATAAATAGTCATATTTACGTTTTTCCTTTTTTTTTTTTTTAGAACCATAGCATGAATAGTGCATGTGTTTTTTTTTTTTTGGCATGTTTTCTGCCCAGTGGAATCGCTCGAGAATCGCTCTGGACCCGTAGGTCTGGTTTTCAATTTTTGAAGGAATCGGATCGGGTCGAAAATCAATCACCCCTATCGAGACAGAGAAATTAATTTTTTGAAATTTAGGGAGCAAATTAAAGATTAAAGAAAGAAGGGTTACTTAATTGGGACGGCAGGGCGAAGGAAGGCCACGTGGCCCCCAACCCAAGTGGCCTCTTGTTTCGGGGGTGGTGGGGTGGTCCCCACACATGCCACCCCACGAAGCAACATCGACTAAAGCAAGAGTTTTTATAAATATCAGCCTTTTGATGGTCTCCATCGACGTGACATTAACTTTTTGGCCAATCTCCGGAAAATTAAATGGTCGCCGGACGTTGACCGATCAGCCCGCGTGCGTGGCTGAAGATTAGGAACGTACAGTTCTCCCCGCGAGTCATTTTCTAATCATGGGGTGTGGAATTTTCCGCTTCGTTTTCGACTGAGGGATCGTTCGAGGATCCGCAAATCGAATTACGTCGCGGTCGCGGTCGCGGTTGCGGATCGATCGATCGGTCCAAAACGCACTTCGATTCGCATCAATCAAGGTCGCGCGATGCCTTTCGTCCTTTTCTTGAAAATTTGAGGTGAGTGTAGACCGAGACTCCCCGTTTGTCTTTTGAAGATTAAAAGATCGTAATAAGTCACTCGAGAGAATATCAGAGTTAAAAATGTAAAAATTTATTCGCCAACAGCCGCCATCACCGCGGCTGCCCGCCCACCTGCCGTTGTAGCCCGCCCACTGCTACTGCGACCTACTCGCCACCGCCCACCTGCCCGCCGCTGCCACCGTCACCGCCGCGACCCGCCGGCCTGCACCACCGCGCGCCTATCCTTTTTCTTGGTCGCGTGTCTTATCTTTTTTCTTGTTTTTCTTTTCCGTCTTTTTCACATGCAAGCTTGGCGCGGAACTGTAGAATCTGCCTTAGGAGGCAAAATGGCGAATGCATTGCCGTCATGCCCGAATTGGAAGATGACGTTACTAGTCGGCCTTTATGACGTCAGTATCCACTTGGTGGAATAGTAATTATTGATGTTGGCTAAGCTCGAGATCTCCGACGTGGGACCAATTGATATTTCATACAGTAATAACATATTTTTTTTGGGTGGGGGGTGGGGGGGAGGGAATCTGTCTTTTTCCGGGGACAAATTTCTACGTGAAGACAAATAAGGCTCGAGATATTTATTCAGAATCGTTAAAGCTAATGATATTGTTTTTGTTCGATTGCTGGAATATCTGAATTTTGTCGACTTCCTTTTCACACCGTATCCTCGATCACAGAAATCAGTGGCGTTGAATGTTCGTGACTTCCATCCCTCGTTTGGTATCTTCTAACACGAAATTAATTGCGCACCAATATTGGGTCATGTGTTATGTTGGTTTAGAGAGAAACCTGTGCACGTCGATATCGGAAAATTTTACAAATTATTGCCCTTCAGGACCGTGTCATCCACCGCGATCGAGAGATAACATATAAAAATAGAGAAGGGAGGGGGGGGGGGGGGGGGGGGGATTGGGATTTATGTGGTATGGTCCGGGTTGAGATCCAAATTCGCGAGGACAAAGGCGGCAATGATCAACGGTGAACAAGGAGATTACAAGCTCGAAGCTATGTCTCTCTCAATCCCAAGCTCGGGATTTACTCCCGATCGACCTTCACCCGGTGTTTCACACGATTTCTTATAGTGTGCTCTTCTCGAAACTCACATAAAGAACTCTAATGATATCCTTAAGATGATCAAATGGATAATCTCTCGAATAGATTTTTTTTAATGAAAAAAAAGAAGCCTTTGAATCCCAAGTCGGTTCTATGGTCGACTGGAGCTTGCTAACCATGATTGAGTATGCTCAACCAAAGGTTCCTAACGATGGTTGACCAGACGACGAAGACGAGTTTTGATCCTCGCTGGAGTTGTTGACTTAAAGCTCGAGACGGACAATCCGTATGGAATTGATGTCAAGTGCATGTACATGTTAAAATCGAATCCTCAACACTACTCAAAAAGTAAATTGCATCCCATGTGATATAATCTCTTTTATCCCCGCTCAAATCCCATGGGTCAGGTAAGAACAAGGCCAAGACTCAAGTGAGTAACCTAAAATACGAGGCTATTCGAACCGGCGAGAGATCGAACTTCCATTACACATGACTTTATTCTTGAGATAACTGTCCAAAAGGTCCGAGAGCTGTTGTACGGCGGTCAATCTAGTTATAAGCCTTTAAATTGTGCCATTTTAGTCTTAAATCTTTTAATGATTTGCCAATTTAATCATAAACTTAATGAATTTTGGAAAATTCATTAATTAGCAAAAGATTTATGATTAAATTATCTTAATTGAAAGGTTAGAATTAAATTGACGAACCTATTGTTTGGCAAAAAAAAAAAAATGGAATCTTCAACAAGGAATCTCCAATTTTCTAGATGATCAAAACTTCCAACGTGGACTCACCGGATTCATCATCATTCACCGTAGAACAGAGCGACGGAAATTCTTGACTTCCCAAAATTTTCCGCAAGTCAGGGACATGATGACTCCTCAACCTGCTCAGGAAGAGGAGGTCGTTTCCTGATTGGCCGTGTCCGTCCTAAAGTCCAAAAGCTAAGGTGGCACGGGAATATTCCCGAACAACCCCAACACAAAAAGAGGCGACAGATTTTAAAAAAAATAAAAAGAAAGAAAGAAAGAAAGAAAGAAGGCACGTGCGAAGAAATTGCATGGGAGCTTCCACGGGGCGGGACGCGATATGCTCGAAATTATCGTGGGGCCCGTAAGACCTATCGCGAGATGCGACGGCGGCCTCGGATTGTCGGGAAACGACAAAAAGAGGAGGCGAGATATCGCGTGGGGGGCAGAGATATTTTGCAGGCTCCGCCTTGGTTTTGACGGAACGAGAGACAGCATGGCATGGTACCAAAACCGGCGAAGCATTTTGTTTTGGCCCCCGACATCACCAATCGCACCAAGACAAGAAAACGAGTCGTGCAAAATTCATTTTATTAGAATACTTAAATATTAAATCGCGCATTCCGCTAATAATTTGAGCTTTGAAATAGTCGAGAGTGTTTTAAATCCTTCGAGATCGCTATTTACTTCCTCGATCGCATATTTTTCAGGCTTAACTTTTGGAAAAGCCGATAATGATCTGACGAAAATCTCACGCATTCAAATCTTCCCGAGCACCTATTCAATGAGGAGCTACTTGTTAAACGGATCGTCTTTTCTGAAAAGATTTAAAAGCTCTCGGTTGTGCGTGAGTTGTGAGCCGTGCCTCGCGCACGAAACAAAAAGATACTTTGATCGCGTTGATGAAATAACAATAGGTAGAAAAACACGCGAAATAGTATAAGTGACGGGGATGGGTAAATAGGAGCAGAGAGTGTTGGGAATCGATCTCATGTTGAGTCTCTGTCTTGTTTGAAACATTAGAGCATTAAACAATGTGTCCCGGGGACAATGTGTCAAATATTGCACTTATCCTTAATAAAAGTAAAACTCCCCTCCAAAAATCACGTTCGTTCGAGAATTTATACAGGATCAAATTCGACCGGAACGATTGCTATTATAAAATGTGCTCACACTAATACGAAAACACCTCCCCCACGATCTCGATTGCTTTCTTGACCCCCAAACTCAATGCAGTGGATGCGAGTTCCACACGTCATCTCACCGGCGATTGATTTTGTCTACCAAATTTACCGCGCAAATAAATCAATTGTAAATCTCTTGAGTATTCCATGTTAGCATAATTCCTAAAAGCGTGCAATTTTAGGTCCAATCTCAACACTTACTCGTACTTTTTTTCTTCTAAGTAATAATCATAAACTTTCGCTTTAGCCCAAATCTTTTCCCGATTAACCTTCTGTCCAAAAAGCGCTACGAATTTCTTTAAAATTATCGATACCGACGAGTTGTTGTTGTTCTTCTCAACAAACACGAAGGTGTTGATGAAGACATGTTCTGATAATGATCATTAATGGGACTCCCACGTTGATAATCTTGAAGAAATAAATGGTCATTTCTGGACTGATGGTTAAACGGGGGCACATTGGAGATTAGATCGAAAATTAATGATTTTTTTTTACCTCGTCTTCCCCTAAGGTTGTCTATTTAGTCGTTTCTTCTCCGCAGTAAACAGGCAAAAAAGGCACGAGATCCACGGATTTCCCGAGAATCCACCCAGAAAATCGAGGAAACGCCGGGAAAGAGAAAACGAAAAAGAAAGTGTCGAGAGAGAAAAGTAAAAAAGGGGGGGCAGAGGTCGAGCTCGATCTATGTCCGTTTCTCTCTGGCCGAATCTCCAGTCTTTCGGCTGATT
>JAGVVM010015702.1:0-10683 GCA_019149425.1 Psidium friedrichsthalianum | reverse complement strand
GGGTATCCATACTTCACTTGTAATAACAAAAAGCCATAGGTCCCGCATGCCATCAGCGGGTGTCTTGGATCTGAACAAGAAGGTCAACCACCACCCGTGAGTCGAGGACTCAGCCAAAGCTCAACTACCACGACAATCCTAGCGTACTATAGAGTATACTATGTGGGGTTGGTCCCTATCCAGTAAACTAGGGTTTGTGGTCCAATGTTCCGACACTCTCAGTTACCCTCGGTTACCATACCCGCCTACAACGCATAAGCACACTCGACAAGCATAGCAAATGCAGATCAATACAACACCGACGTGGCAATAATACACAGGTCAGCCGAATGCCCTATGCCAATGATGCAGGCCGTCAATAGGCCATAAACGATCCCAATGGATCATAGCCCAGTCTATCTCATCCCAATTCCCCATTCAAGGCTCAATCCAAAAGTGCCACAACGACAAATGCCACAACAACTGCCGTTTTTGACGCCTCACGTTGGTTACTCCCTTTTCTACATCCATTTCCCAGCGTATCACGCACTCTGGGTGGCTCTTCTCAAGTCACATCTCTGGTGATCATGCATGCTCTCAATTGTATGCGGGGCCCAGAATTAGTCACAAGTAGCGATTCAATGAGAAACAGAGCATGCATGCATAGTAACATAAATATTAGGAACAGAGCACCATCAAAGAATCATACATAAGAACTTATTACGTTGGCCAGATGTCAGGTATCCCGTAGGCCCAGTGCTCTAACCATCAGTTTCCCCAAGAAATCCAACCTGTTTAGCATTATCAATCAGCAACCCCAAAATTGAACTCATCCAGACAAACCCAAGCAATCAGTCGAACCCAGTAGCTCAGGTTGTTCCCAGGGAATTAATACCCCAACATTCATGTTTAGTGTTGTATAAACCCTATGAGTTTAAATGAAAGTTAGTCTCGTCTTAAGCTTGTAGGGCCAATTCAAGTTTAATTCTAGGTTCGAGTCGGGCCTAAGGCCCGTTCTTACAAAGGTCAAAGGCCCTAATTTATCTCCTAAATTAAGATATATAATTTCCGGAAATCCCATATATACTAATTAAATCGTGCAAGGCCCCCAAAAGGGCCCCCCCCCACCATTTCTAAAGTTAGCCTATTAAGCCACAATTTGCCATTTTAAGCCCCAATTGGTTATCCTAACAAAGCCATGTATATTATTGGGCCTTATATTTTTAATACGTCAATGACCTCACTGTCGAACCGATAAGCTACCTAACTTCGACCCGATAAGCTACAATTTTCGTCCATATGTGGCCCACCATTTAATTTAAGTTCAATTTATTTAGTTTTTTTGGCCCAATTAGCTTAAATTTAGACCCCTAAGCCAATTGTACCCTTCGGCCCATAGTTTCCACACCCCTATCCCTCAATTGCAGCCCATAATCACATTTTGAAGTCCAAATCATTTATGCCCGTCCACATACTCGCCCAAGTACACATCTCCTGACTTGTTAGATTTCCCATTATGCATCTTACTCCTAAACCGAAATCACACTCCTAATACACCAAACGACACTCATATACAATTAGCCTAGACTAGGATTTAGGAGTAGAGCTTACCTAAATGGGTTGGATTTGAGGTGACGACGACGGAGACACCGGGCGCCGAACGGGTCACGGCCGAACGGAAGGGACGGCGGACTTGGCGGCGGTTCCGGGCTGTTCGAGGGCTCCAGGATCCTATACAACATTTCCCAAGCCAAGAAAGGTGAGGAATCGAAGGAAGCAAGTGGAGTAAGATCGGGGTCAAGTTGGAGCGAAACGACGAACGGAGCAACGAAGAAATGGGGCTGTTTCGGGGGTTCCATGGGGTTGTCCCAGCCGTGGAACACAACTAGGAGTGAGCTAGGAAGACTTACCAGGTGACACGGAGGCTGGACGGTGGCGACGGCGGCCGGGCGTAGACGACGGCAACGACGGATCGGGCGGCTACGGCGGACGAAGGAGGAGGAGAGGAAACCGTGAGGGAGAGAGAAAAGGAAGGAGAAAATGAAGAAGAAGAATGGGAAGATGGTGGTGCCGTGGCCCGAACTTCATAGGGAAGGGGAGGGATTATACAAAATAAAAATAAAGGAAAAATAAGTATAATGGGAGTAGGTTGAATAGTGGCATGATGTGTACTTTGATGTATGACATGTGTACCTTGACTTGACTTGATAGATTGCCTTGGAAATTGAACCAAGATGTGATTGATGGATTGACAAGACACTTGATTGATTTGACAACTGATTTGACTTGCCTCGATTTGCGTGCCAAATGCACCGATCGAGTCCCGAGCGCGAACGAAATTTCGGAACTGGAAATGTTTTCGATCTACTGCATCTACTCTCAAAATCCTAATTTCTCTAATTCTAAGGACTGAGCATTTACCGGGGGCATTTCGGTAATTTTCCATTCACGTCTTGCTTCTCGACGTGCACGGCTGTCTGACCTTCAGGCGACACTTCTGAAACTGATTTCATTTCTTCATGTGTTTATCTTACTAATTCGATTGTCCATCGTCGGATTTCATTTTGTGGTCAATTTCATTAAATACGACTCTGCCTCAGTCTCAGACCAACGGGCGCTGATTGGGAAAAATTCCCAGATAGCATTTCCCCTTCGGTTGGTCATCTCAGGGTAGCTAATCCTGAGTGAGCGTCAATCAGAGTGTATTAACGAAGTGTTTCCATCCTCCCTCTATAACCCATTCGGCCGACCCCTCTCTCTCTTCCCTCTCCTTCATTTCTTCTTCTTCTTCCTCTCATTTCTTTCGTTCGGCCGCGCCGAGGAGCCGTCCGCCCGAGAGCTCCTCCGTCGTCCGCCCTTGCCACCATCGTCCAGCCACCGTCCCTTGGTAAGTCCCCTAGTTCTTCTTCTTCTTTTGTTCTCGTGGCCGTGAGGGCCCCCACGAGGCCAACCAAAACCGTGACACATCTCTCTCTCCTCTAGCCGCCCGTTCCGCTGTCGTCTTCACCGTCTGCCCGCCGCCTTCCCTCGCCGTCGTCGTCACCATTCTCGCCCACACCGGTAAGCATACCCTCTAATCCCAGCCTAGGCTTGTTGTATGTTTGTGTGATGGAGGTGTTAGAGGCTAATGTGTGATTAGTGAAGTAATTGGGTGATTGTGGCTAATGAACTTGGGCCAAACCGAGGATTAGGCTAATGGGCCCTGCGTGTGGGTATTTGGGATTGAATTTGGGCCTTGAAATGTCATTGGTGTGCTGCATATGATGGTGTAGGCGTGTGGAATTGTGGGCCAAAGTTAGTGAATGGGCTTAAGGGATTGAATTGGGCTTAATTGAACAAAAATGGAACTCTTGGCCCAAGTTTTGGTAGTGGGCTTTTATTGGATGAAAATTTAAGTAAATTGGGCCTTATTCATAATCTTGAATATGAAATTTTAGGGCCCAATAATGTAACATGAGCCTAGGACTTGATTTGGCCTAAATGGGCCATAATGGGCCTCTTAAGCTTGTTTTATCATATGGGCTGGGCACTGCACGAAAATTCTATTCTTATTGGGCCTCGAATTATTTAATAACTTACAATTAAATCGTGGGCTTTTAATTGAGTAATGGGCCTTGAAACACAATTGGACCCAACTTAAATTAATAGGCCCAATTTACCTTATGAGCCTAACCACCTCATTGGGCCTAACCCATCTTTTTGGACCTGACTGACCTTGATGGGCCTTAGAACCTAAATGGGCCCAACTTAATTGAATAGGCCCAACTTGGCTTAATGAGCCCAACCCACCTTATTGGGCCTTGATTCTTAATGGGCCCAACTTAACTAATGGGCCTAACCTGGCTTTTGGGCTTAACATATCTTAGTGGACCGACCCACTCTAATTGGGCTTACACCTTGATGGGCTTAGCATAACTAATGAGCCAGTTCTAAGGGTGAGAACCCCAGAGCCATGATCTTGTGAGGTCCCGAATTGGACCCCGGAGACCGTGAAACGCTGGGGAGGGTATTAGGTCTGCTTGTGGTATGACCCAATGAGTGTGAGTTGTTGGCTGATTGTCAGATCGTTATGCTGCCTTATCCTGTGGTTTGTGAGACCCATGAATTTGCCTGCTCTGTGATCGACGCTTGGTGTATTTGTCTGCACATTCTGTTCTTTGAGCATGGCATGAGTCACCTGGAGTGTGACGTGTTGGATGAGCCCCTGAGGCGTCTTCACGCGGGAACTGGAGAGATAATGGGTGACCAACGTAAGGCGTAATGAACGCAGTTGAGATATTTGCCAAGTGGCACTGTTGGATGGGCCCTGATGGGAAATGGAGTGATAAGTGGACAAGATCCAATGGGATCGTTTGAGGCAGACTGAACCACTCATTCATGTTGCACTTGTGTGTGCTGCTATAAGGCGTTTGTTGTTGTTCATATTTGACATGCATGATGTATATGCCTACGCAGTCTGAGTACTCCTATTTCTGAGTGTGGCACTTTCGTCGAGTTGGAGAGAGAGTACCCAAGTTAGCTAAACCGAAGCCTTAGCCCACTGGATAGGACCGACTCCATTGGCATACCCTATCCTACGCTAGGTTTAGTGGTGAGCTTGCTGAGTCTCCGACTCACTGGCTGTGGTTGCCTTCTTTTCATATCCAGGATGTCACGCCCCGAACCCCAATCGAGCTCGCGACATCCCGGCTCCTATCGCAACGAACCTGCGTGCGGCTGGCCTACGAGTAGCGACGGCCCAGGATTGCATATCGCGGCCAAGCTACGCTAGCGCAAAACGGCAGCAATCTGAAACCTGCGGAAGCGTGCCTTCTACACATGCATACATACACAAATGGTAGGGTAGTACGGAAAGACAAGAACACTTTTACAAAAAGAAGACAACATCATATATATATGATCAAGCGTTAGATACAGACCCCCAAAATAAAATCTCAACTATGGTCAAGACATCTACGCTCGCTCAACTCCAAAAGATACTAGACCAGCAGCAGTGGAACTCAGTCCTCCTCAGGCTCCTCCTCTGGGTCCTCCTCGGGGTCCTCCTCTGGATCCTCCTCATCAGTGTCCATGGCGTCACTCTCATCGTGGCCATCAATCTCAGAGCGTCCTGGGGACGGCAACTCCTGAAGTGGGTCGGGGTCGATCACCTCGCCACCATACTCGGCTGGCTGCAACAAGATCGGGTCGTCCTCCATAGGGATAGGGGAGTCTCTCTGAGGTCCCTCGAAACCATACAGGCCCTCCCTATACCATGCCTCAAATCTATGGGGTACAAGGTAGGGTCCACCCTGATCTACTAGTACAGTCGTCACATGCCTATGCCACAGCGTGGCGTGCATATCAAAATGGAGGGTGATCTGGGTATCCATCTGCACTGGCAGTCCAAAAAGCATCGGTGGTGCAGCCATCACGGGTGACCTGGATCTGTAGAATGAAGGGCAACCACCGCCCGTGAGTCGAAACTCAATAAGCTCACCACTATCCTAGCGTAGGATAGCGTATACTAGTGGGTCGGTCCTATCCAGTGGACTAGGTTCGCGGTCCAGGGTTCAGGCACTCTCAGTCCCCTTGGTACCAGACCCTCAACGCAATAGTAGACAGGCAAGGCACATCAGCATAGTTCAA
Organism: Psidium friedrichsthalianum; assembly: GCA_019149425.1. Taxonomy (NCBI): domain Eukaryota; kingdom Viridiplantae; phylum Streptophyta; class Magnoliopsida; order Myrtales; family Myrtaceae; genus Psidium; species Psidium friedrichsthalianum. The sequence continues at coordinate 5,076 of JAGVVM010015702.1, read as the reverse complement.
AATATAACAGACGGGCAATAATAAGCAGTCACCACAATGCCATATGCAAATGAAGCAGGCCTCAGCCGGCCATATCGGATCCCAATGGATCATGCCCGTCTATCACTCCAATTCCCATCAGGGCTCATCAACAGTGCCACTCGGCAGATTCCACAACTGCGTATCTGACGCTTACGTTGGTTTCTCCCTTTTCCCTCCATTTCCCCGCGTAACGACGCCTCTGGGGCACCTTCTCTTGTCACATCTCTGTGACACATGCCATGCTCTCATGTATGCGGGGCCCACACGATTGCAACCAGCAAATCAGACACAGAGCATGCTGCAATGGTATGTAAGCACAAGTACGGAGCACATCAAGAAGTCATCAAAGTAATTACGTGCTCGTCAAGCTAAACCATGAGAGAATCAAATGCCCCACACACAGCTTCTCAGCCAGACAGGCTCAATAGAATATCTCATACTATCTCTCTGGTTAAACCCATATAAATTTGAATCCATCTTAGCGGACTAGGTAACTCGGCCTAAGTCCAATCACCCATGTTAAGTCCCTAGGAGTCGGTAACCCATGATTAATGATTTAGTATCTTAATAACCCCACAAGTGTAATTAATTCAGGCTTGGTTTGGGTTAAGGCCCAATTAGTGGATTTAGACTCGAATGGGCCTAAAGCCCGTTCTAAGGTTCAAGACCCATAAAGTAATTGGGTCCACGAAGGTAAGTCAGCCCATTACAGTGCTCTAAGCCCATTAGTCAAGTTGGGCCCATTAAGGTCAAAGTCCAAAGGAAAGGGTCAGGCCCATTAAGCCAAGTTGGGCCTAATAAATTAAGTTGGGCCCAATTAGTATCTAAGGCCATTAACCAATCTTAGGCCCATGGATTAATTCTAAGATTGACATAAGATTTAGGCCCATTATAAGTATTAAATTCGTGTAGGGCCCAAGCCCATTAATGAAGCTTACCTATTAGGCCCAATTAGGTTATTTTAGGCCCAAATCGAAGTCCTAAAACCATGTACACTAATGGGCCATATGTCTTGATGTTCATAACCATAATTTGGGGCCCATTGACTCCATTTTTCGTCCACATGAAGCCCATCATCCCAATTAGGTCCAATTAGTTTGTTTAGGCCCAATTAGCTTAGAATTAAGTTCCCAAGCCCATTATAATCCTTCGGCCCATTACATTCACGCCCAATTCACTAATTGCAGCCCATGCATATGATTTCAAGGCCCAATTCATTCCTCAAATGGTCCTCACGCACGCCCATGATCACACAAGATTAGTCTAAGGCCCATTGTGCTTAATTACTCACTTTGCACACTAATCACCATTACAAACTACTAATACAACCATCCACTCATGTATACAACTAGCCTAGGTTAAGATTAGAGGATGGAGCTTACCTAGGGGGCTGGTCACGGCGGCTGGTCGGCGAGGGAAGGGACGGACGGCCGGCGGTCTTCAGGGGCGGACGAAGCCGAGAGAGAGAGAGAGATGGTGAGGTTGGTTCGGGTCCATGGTGGCTCACAAAGGCTACGAAATGAGAAGGGAGAGGACGTGAGAGCTTACCGAGATGATGTGGTGGTCGGAGGTGGCTGAACGACGGCGACGGGCGGAACCAGGCGGCGGACGGCTACACGGTCCGAGAGAGGAGAGGGGTTTAGGGTCCGATCGGGGCTGATTTCTTGGGGTCCCAGTCACGAAATAAAAGGAATGTGGCCTAGATGACTCACCAAGAGGAGAGGAGGTTGGTGGCGCCGGCGGTGCCGAACGACGGCGATGACGGGCGGACTCGGGCGGCGGACGGGGCGGTGATCACGGCGGCGAACGAGAGGGAGACCGAGAGGGAGAGATGGATTTCGGGTGAGGGAGAGAGAGAATGGCCGAAAATAATGAGGGAGGAGAGAGAGAGAGTGAGATTATAATGCTTAATAAAATCAAATAAAATCCATAAAGTGGGAGTAGGTTGGAATAGTGACCATGATGGAAGTGATTGACATTCTTGGAAATTGTGCCATGATTGATGTGATTGATGGATTGATTTGACACTTGATTGATTGATGTGACATCTGATTTGACTTGCCTCGATTTGCGTGCCAAATGCACCGATCGGGTCCCGAGCGCGAACGGATTTTGGACTGGATTTGATGTCGGACTATCGAATCTACTCTCAAAAATCCTAATTAATCTTATTCTAAGGACTGAGCATTTACGGGGGCATTTCGGTAATTTTTCCTTTCACGTCTTGCTTCACACACGTGCACCGGCTGTCTGAACTTCAGACGACATTTCTGAAACAAATTTCATTTCTTCATTGTGTTTATCTTGCTGATTCGATTGTCCAATGCCGGATTTCATTTTGTGGTCAATTTCATTAAATACCGACTCTGCCTCAGTCTCAGACCAACGGGCGGCTGATTGGGAAAAATTCCCAAATAGCCTTTCCCCTTCGGTTGGTCATCTCAGGGTAGCTAATCCTGAGTGAGCGTCGACTAGAGTGTATTAACAAGCATTTCCATTCCTTTAGAATTCCGACAAATGGGTCGAATTTTCAGACTGTCACACAGGCCGCCAGTGATGGCCGATCCCCCCTGTACTTTTTGGACTGCCTGTGCAGATCGAGACTGATATCACCCAGCATGTAGACGAGGACGCTATTCTCTGGGAGCGACGACTGACTACCATCTGGGTAGATCAGGGAGACCCTCATTTTGTACCACATAGGTTCGAGGCCTGGATGAGAAAGGGCCTATTTGGTTTTGAGGGACCCCACCGGGACGCCCCCGTACCCATAGAGGAGGACCCTGGTCTTCTCCACTCCGCTACCTATGGAGGGGAGGTGGTAGATCCAGACCCATTGGCAGAGCTGCCATCCCCGGACCGCATGGAGGTCGATGGCCATGACGAGGGCGAGGCTATGGAGTCAGATCCAGAGGAGGAGGATGACCCTTGGGCAGACTACGACCCAGAGGAGGAGCCGCTGGAGTGACGACATCCGACGTCAAGTTAGGTCGTTAGAGCGTAGGGTCACTTGACCATAGTGTGAGTTCTTTTTGGGGTATGTACCTAACGCTGGCTTATATATGTATGTGTTATGATGCTTTGTATTGTGTATTACTCTTCGTACGCACTACCCATTATCTTGTGTATGTATGCATGCATAGAAGGCACGCTTCCGCAGGTTTCAGGTTTCCGTCGTTTTGCTTTATCGTCGTCTGGCCGCGACGTGCATCCTGGGCCGTCGCTACTCGTAGGCCAGGCGTACGCTGACATTCGTCGTATAAGATGACAGGGATGACGCGGGCCCGTAGGTTTCGGGGTGTGACAGGCAGACTACGACCCCGAGGAGGAGCCGCTGGAGTGACGTCACCCGACGTCAAGTGTAGGTTTGTCTGAGTTGTAGGGTCCTTTGACCATCGAGTGTGTTTTTTATTGGGGGTCTGTACCTAACGCTCGTTTAATTATATGATATGATGCTTGATATTGTGTATACTTTCTTCTGTGTACTACCCTATTATCTTGTGTATGTATGCATGTGTAGAAGGCACGCTCCCGCATTTCAGGTTTTGGCGTTTTGCGTTGGCGTCGTCTGGCCGCGACGAGCGGCCTGGATCGTCGCTTGACTCGTAGGCCAGGCGCACGCAGAGGTGTTTGGCATGAGATGAGGGATGTCGCGAGCCTGCTTGGGGTTCGGGGCGTGACATCCTGAGTGAGCGTCGATCAGAGTGTAAATAACGAAGTATTTCCATTCAAGCGACGATCCAGGACGCTCGTCGCGGCCAGACGACGCCAACGCAAAACGCCAAAACCTGAACCTGCGGGAAGCGTGCTTCTACACATGCATACATACACAAGATAATGGGTAGTACACAGAAGAAAGTATACACAATATCAAGCATCATATCATATAAATAAACGAGCGTTAGGTACAGACTCCCAAAATAAAAACACACTCGATGGTCAAAGGACCCTACGCTCAGACAACCTACACTTGACGTCGTGGTGAGTCACTCCAGCGGCTCCTCCTCGGGGTCGTAATTCTTGGCCCATGGGTCTTCCTCCTCCTCGGAATCGACTCCAATCCTCGTCGTGGCCATCTACCTCCATGCGGCCTAGGGATGGCGTCGGGTGACGTCACTACACCTCTCCTCCATAGGTAGCAAAAAAAGACCGGGGTCCTCCTCATAGGGACAGGGCGTTACGGTGAGGTCCTCAAAACCAATAAGCCTCTCTCATCTAGGCCTCGAACCTATGGGGTACAAAATGCTACCTCCATGTTCTGCCTAGATGGCAGTCACTTACCAGAGAACAGCGTCCTTCATCTACATGCTGGTGATCTCAGTCTCGATCTGCACGGCAGTCCAAAAAGTACAGGGCTCGGCCATCACTGGCGACCTGGATCTGAAATGAGGCAACCACAGCCAGGGGGGGGGAGACTCAGCGAGGCTCAAAACCAAATAAGCCTCAAAATCTCTCATCTAGGCTGGGCTAAGCTATCCTGGTCGACTAATTCGGGATACTCACTATCTCGGTAACAGTACCACATCCCCAACACAGGAATAACCAGACTGCGTGCCTGCATCTGCATATCAGTATGAACGGCAACAGTTCGATCAGCACGGCAATAAATGAAAGCATGATTCGGCTGGCCTCAAACGATCCCAGGGATCTGGTCTACTTATCACTCCAATTCCCATGGGCCATCAAACAGCCATGGCTCGGAAGACCTCAGGCGAGTAGTCACCACATATAATCTGAGCGTAAATAGGGGTAGTGCATAATGGGGTCGGATCCTATCCCGATGGCGCTAAAGGGGGTTCCGTGTCTGAGGTGCTATAGTTCAGGGTATACTTCGAGCTTATTCTTTCGGTAATCAGTAGCGGCACGATCCCCAAGCACTAGGAAGGGACCGGATTGACTGGCGTGAAGGCTATTTCACATGCATAATCAATTTATGCAACGGCAACAAATCGAATCGACCAGTCGAGTCGGACGAGAGGAGGGGAGGAGGAAGGGACTAGGGGATGAGAGAGGTGAGCAGGAAGAAAAGGATCTCTGCTACATAGTCTGTCTTCC
>JAGVVM010015701.1:0-13763 GCA_019149425.1 Psidium friedrichsthalianum | reverse complement strand
CTGAGTGTCTGGGTCAGAACCCCTCAGTCGGGGCCTTGGCTATCTTGATCTACAGATCCAAACCCATCACGTGCCGCTTTGGCAATTTCTATGAAGCCAAAATACATAGGAAACCTTTCGTTGTCTCTAATTGCTCTTTGATAATCAGGCCACATTGCCTCCATAAAATCACTAGTATTAAACGTGTTTTGCACTTTGAGGAACAAAAATATTGAGATTTTGCTGATTATTTATGAATGTCTAATTTGGCAATTGTAAATAGTCTCTTATTACCAACTTGCTTTGGGTGGATCCAATCCAATATTCAACACAAGAAGTTTGCAAAGTTGAATGAAACAACTAGCATTTATAGTGAGAAGGTTACTATAGTTAATGGATGGGATTTTCTCTAAGTGGCAATCCAATTAACCAACTGTTGATAAGTCACCAATTGGACATGAGCGCAAAGGTCAATAATCCCTTGCCACATGTTATGAGGACACATGATAGTGGCAGGTCAACACATGCCGTAAGGATACAAGCTGACATCAAGGCCACTGAAAAGAGTTAAGTGTAGGCTAAATCACCTCAAACGAGGCCTGTTTTATGCTCGTTATATCAAATTCTCTTAAGACGTCTTAATTGAACATGAATAATTCAAAATGCTAATATCAACTCTTTAATTTTTCGCCATTTACCAATGCCTAAATCAATATCTTCACATTGACATCCAGAGCATCAGTCAAAAAGTAAGGAGTGCCCACGCTAGCTAGACAAAACAAGGAGTGCAATTGAAGGGTTCTAAGCATAAATGCAGCTAACTCAATGGCTTTGTTTTCGTTAAAAATTCATTAAGACATAGTTAATGAGCGCTCTAGATAATCCAAAACAAAACACGGGGATGGGACATGGTTCGGGGTGTGCCTTATATGGCAAGACATTGCCCCTTGCATATTGGTTTTGTACAATGTAGCATACCCACTTTATTTAAAAGAACAGAGCAATCAACACCTTATGTTACCTTTTCGGGAACAAAAGGACATGAATCCTTTTTGATTTAGTCACTTTAATTTCTCAATCAGATTGATATCACATTACTTGATGATAAACGGGCGATAGATATGCATTTTTCATAGGGTTAATACCACGAAAAAGTGCAGATTGATATACCTGTGACAAATTTATCCAAAACGTTTTTTTAACTACTAAAAACTCCAAATTAGTACACATATGATAAATTTACCTCAAATTAATTTCTTGACCATCGAGAACTTTAAATTGGCATACATATGATAAATTTTACCTCAATTTAGTTTTCATTAAATTAGTTTAATACCACGAAAAATCTCAAACTAGTAAATTTATGACAAATAGAGGATAAAAAACTCCGACTTCAAATTGTATGAGAAAAAAATACCCCATTTCTTCATATAATCCAAAAATAGTACCAATTTCTAATTGTATGACAAAAATACCCTTCATTAAGTTCTTTCTCCACATAATAAGACCGACCAAGTCACTCAAAATCGTCTGACTTGGAACACCAATTTTCCATTTGGGTGAAAAAGAACTCGATAAAAAAATTCTAGCTGATTTTGGTTCTATTCATTTTTTTGGCTCTCTTTTCTTGTTGAACAGACGAGTCATTGATTCAAAAGATAGAAAAATTGCGTATTTTTCGTTCGCCTTGCTTACCGTGATACGTCAATTTCATCGGCCTTGTAAAAATTCATATTAGCTTGCATGTAACAGAAACTTAAATGTGGTATTTTGTCGCCCAAGTAAAATTTGGTATTTTTTTTTTGTTTGAAAAGTAGAGATAATTTTTGCTGTGCAAGATAGTTCTTTTTTATTATTATTATTATATTATTATTATTATTATTATAGGCAATTTGGCCTTTTTTTCCTTTAATTTTGCTCTTCCATTCTTTCTTGACTGTGGATAGCGTGGAATGAAAGGCGGGCTGAGTTGGGATTGAAGGAATCTGTTGGGAATTCCATCCTCGCGATGACCAGTCAATCTCAAGTCTGAAGTTGACATTTCTGAACTCACGCATGAGAAACTCCCCATACTCGATCCAAACCCTGCAAAAACCCGATGGCATAACACAAATTTTGGACAGTTTTCTCTTCCGTTTTGTATCTAAATGAATAACTGATTGAGAAATGTGCATGCGACAATCCTTAATATGATGTGAGATTCACAACCTATTTGGGCTAAAAAAAAAAAAAGAAGAAGAAATTTTGTGGGATGACTTGACGCAGAGGAAGAAATGCTTACAAAATGTTCTAAAGGATAAATTTTTATTCTTGAATGATAACGATGAATCTTACAATGCCTTAGGCGCCTATTTATAGGGAGGTCAAGAACAATTAAAACAAAGTCACGAAACTAAGGAAAAGTGTGTTTTTTTTTTTTGATAACCGAGATGTCCGCGCGGCGGCGAGCTTGCGTTCAAACCAGCGGTGAAGCACGATTAGTCCTTGGGAAGGTTAGTGCAGCAACCACCGCCACGACCCTCCACTTAAATTACCGTTGTCCAGTATGAGGTTTGAAACCAAGACTAGCGCTCATGAACGCACAATCCCAAGCCCACCTACCAATTGAGCCACGATGGGTGAGTAACTAAGGAAAATGGTTGATAAAGGGGAAAGTCTTCAAAATGCTTTTGAAATTTTTGAACTCGCAATAATCAAGGAAAATGCGTGAATTTGGAGGTCAAAGATTGTCAAAATCAGCAAAGCTAGTTTGCATCTTCTAAGATTTGCAATCTTCTTTGATTTGATATGTTGTCTGCTCTTACAACACTAGAACGTTTCGACATACACATTTGCAAGTGTTCCATGTCGCCACTTCTTCAAGAATTATGGTGCACATTATGATGTTTTATTCTCACAGTCACTAATAGACTGTTATGCTTCCAAAATCCTAACAATTTTATTCGAATGGTTTGTAGAGGAATCCTACCTCCTCCGATTCAATTCGACAAGTGCGGGTTCTTTCGGTTGATACATGCAGTTCCTTTTGTATCTGCCTATTTGGTTTAATTCGGTAGCCCTTTTTCATTGCTTGCGAAATCAAATCCCAACCAATAATTACAAAAATAGCAAACTACCTCGTTTACATGGACGAATGGTTCAAATAGGAAAGATGGTATCAAGATATCAACTAGATAGAGAATCTATTCCCCAGAGGAACGCATACCAGACAAACAAGTTCTCATATCAAAAATTTCACCAACTCTCCCGATTATATAGAGAATGAAATGCAAGCTCTTCATGAAATGGAAGCTAGATGGATCAAAATCAATTGAATATAATTCGGGCTCCATCTTCCTTTTTAGCTCAATGAGTCGAATAAGTACCTTATGTAAGAATTGGTCATCAAAGCAACCTCGCATAGTTGGAAAAAAAAAATGAAGGCTAAATGATACACTAATCAAATTCTAATATAGGGTATTTGCTACATGAATCCTCCTCTAGTGGCTTTTCATCTGAGATTGACGCCTCTTTAAAATTAGGAAGCGAAGAAAATTCGGATCGAAACCGGAAGAAATTAGATTTTCGGAAATGGAAGTGAAGAAAAAATTTGAATTTTTCGTACGTTTCACATCCCAAATTTCTGCACCAGTCGTTCCCAAACATAGCCTCAAGTTATCTGACGATGATGATTGACAATTCCTGGATCTACAGTTGCCAACCTTAGACCTAAGGTGATTAATTGATCTAAGTTTCGCGGTTGTGATGAGGGAGATATACTAAGCTCACTCTGTACTTTTTAATAAATTTTGAAGATCCGCTATCAATCAATATTCTCAAGGGTCCCCTTGATCGCCTGAAAATAGCGGGTTTAGATTTTTTTTTTTTTGGGTCAAATAGGAGATTCAAGAGGCTTATAAGTTCTTTATTTTTGCTCATGGTGTGAGATATCTTTTACTAAAATAGTGCTATGGCGGGTGATGCCCTAATGGGTATTCGATGGGTTACCGACTACTTTAGCCATACGGACCTAGGGCTAATCACAAAATCTGTAGCGTCCTAGAGATGGTTTAGGATATAACGAAAAGTTATCGGGACGGATTTGAAGCGAGATCAGCTACTCAAACCTATTCCGTTTTCATTCATGACATAGACTAGCCTCACTGCGTGACTTAGTATGTTTTCTTAGTAGACATAGTTGTCGACTCGATCACCTCAAAATAAGGGGGGGGGGGGGGGGAGACTAGATTCAAGAGTTCCTAATCATTTTAGCTGTAGAGAACTAGGTGAACTTCAAAATGCTTTTTCTCTATATCGTAACTCACGCATTGGGCAAAACATTACTTTGTCGTCTAGTTGTACCTTTAAAACAATCCAGAGACATGACTGCGAAGCAATCTTATGAACCGGTAAAGTTTAGATCTTTGATCTGCGGAAGTTGCCTTGATCCTCGACCCTTAATCCCAAAGCAATTTCTCAAGGTTGGTGAGATCTGAGTATACGACCTAATCAACTGATGATCGTAAAATGGACCGGTGTGCTATGTGATGATTAGAATCGTTGGACCATAACCGCTTTAAAGGGGAGTCATTGGATCGGAATGTTGCAAAAAAATGCATAAAACATAACCATAAGTCACACTATTATATAGGAAGCTCTTTCATTCTCTTTTGCTATTGTTCAAATTATTTAATTTTTCCCAGAAATAGTGACAACTATTGGGTTGTTTGTTGATTGATAGGGAAAATTATCAAAAAAATCATAAATCTTTTATACTTTTATTAATTATTTCTAAATCTTTAAGTTTGTCAATCTAATCCTAAACTTTTTGTATTCTTACTAATTCAGTCATAAATCTTTGTACATTTTACCAACTAAGTCCATTCGGCCAATTTTAACTAGAAATTGCCAATGTTGATGTTGGCTGTCCTACGTGACATGGCTGATGCTGACGTGAATTTTTTTTAATAATAATAATATTTATTTATTTTTTATTTTTGCTTCGTTTTTTTTTTTCTGTTTTCTTCTTTTCTTTGGTTTTCTTTTGTCAATGGCTAGCGAGGGAAGCCGATAATGGATTTTCAGCCTCAGAAAATTTTCAGTGCTTTTTTTGACCTATGGTCACGTGGCATGACAAAATGGTCATATGGGAGACAAGTAGGATTTTCAACCTTCAAAACCCTTTGACGATGATATTAGGGTGGAATGAGATTTGATTGCACTTTTTTAATGTCAAGACTTAATTTGCTAAATAAAAAAATTAAGGGTTTAGGTGAACAACGGTAAAAATGTTAAAAAGACTAGTTATATATATATATATTTATATATATATAATATATATATATATATATATATATATATATATAACTAGTCTTTTTAACATTTTTACCGTTGTTCAACTAAACCCTTAATTTTTTTATTTAGCAAATAAGTCTTGACATTAAAAAAGTGCAATCAAATCTCAATTCCACCCTAATATCATCGTCAAAGGGTTTTGAAGGTTGAAAATCCTACTTGTCTCCCATATGACCATTTTGTCATGCCACGTGACCATAGGTCAAAAAAAGCCACTGAAAATTTCTGAGGCTGAAAATCCATTATCGGCTTCCCTCGCTAGCCATTGACAAAAGAAAACCAAAGAAAAGAAGAAAACAGGAAAAAAAAAAAACGAAGCAAAAATAAATAAATAAATAAATATTATTATTATTAAAAAAAAAATTCACGTCAGCATCAGCCATGTCACGTAGGACAGCCAACATCAACATTGGCAATTTCTAGTTAAAATTGGCCGAATGGACTTAGTTGGTAAAATGTACAAAGATTTATGACTGAATTAGTAAGAATACAAAAAGTTTAGGATTAGATTGACAAACTTAAAGATTTAGAAATAAATTAATAAAAGTATAAAAGATTTATGATTTTTTTGATAATTTTCCCTATCAATCAACAAACAACCCAATAGTTGTCACTATTTCTGGGAAAAATTAAATAATTTGAACAATAGCAAAAGAGAATGAAAGAGCTTCCTATATAATAGTGTGACTTATGGTTATGTTTATGCATTTTTTTGCAACATTCCGATCCAATGACTCCCCTTTAAAGCGGTTATGGTCCAACGATTCTAAATCATCACATAGCACACCGGTCCATTTTACGATCATCAGTTGATTAGGTCGTATACTCAGATCTCACCAACCTTGAGAAATTGCTTTGGGATTAAGGGTCGAGGATCAAGGCAACTTCCGCAGATCAAAGATCTAAACTTTACCGGTTCATAAGATTGCTTCGCAGTCATGTCTCTGGATTGTTTTAAAGGTACAACTAGACGACAAAGTAATGTTTGCCCAATGCGTGAGTTACGATATAGAGAAAAAAGCATTTTGAAGTTCACCTAGTTCTCTACAAGCTAAAATGATTAGGAACTCTTGAATCTAGTCTCCCCCCCCCCCCCCTTATTTTGAGGTGATCGAGTCGACAACTATGTCTACTAAGAAAACATACTAAGTCACGCAGTGAGGCTAGTCTATGTCATGAATGAAAACGGAATAGGTTTGAGATAGCTGATCTCGCTTCAAATCCGTCCGATAACTTTTCGTTATATCCTAAACCATCTCTAGGACGCTACAGATTTTGTGATTAGCCCTAGGTCCGTATGGCTAAAGTAGTCGGTAACCCATCGAATACCCATTAGGGGCATCACCCGCCATAGCACTATTTTAGTAAAAGATATCTCACACCATGAGCAAAAATAAAGAACTTATAAGCCTCTTGAATCTCCTATTTGACCCAAAAAAAAAAAATCTAAACCCGCTATTTTCAGGCGATCAAGGGGACCCTTGAGAATATGATAGATAGCGGATCTTCAAAATTTATTAAAAAAGTACAGAGTGAGCTTAGTATATCTCCCTCAATCACAACCGCGAAACTTAGATCAATTAATCACCTTAGGTCTAAGGTTGGCAACTGTAGATCCAGGACATTGTCAATCATCATCGTCAGATAACTGAGGCTATGTTTGGGAACGACTGGTGCAGAAATTTGGGATGTGAAACGTACGAAAAATTCAAATTTTCTTCACTTCCATTTCGAAAAATCTAATTTCTTCCGGTTTCGATCCGAATTTTCTTCGCTTCCTAATTTTAAAGAGGCGTCAATCTCAGATGAAAAGCCACTAGAGGAGGATTCATGTAGCAAATACCCTATATTAGAATTTGATTAGTGTATCATTTAGCCTTCATTTTTTTTTTCCAACTATGCGAGGTTGCTTTGATGACCAATTCTTACATAAGGTACTTATTCGACTCATTGAGCTAAAAAGGAAGATGGAGCCCGAATTATATTCAATTGATTTTGATCCATCTAGCTTCCATTTCATGAAGAGCTTGCATTTCATTCTCTATATAATCGGGAGAGTTGGTGAAATTTTGATATGAGAACTTGTTTGTCTGGTATGCGTTCCTCTGGGGAATAGATTCTCTATCTAGTTGATATCTTGATACCATCTTTCCTATTTGAACCATTCGTCCATGTAAACGAGGTGGTAGTGCTAATTTTGTAATTATTGGTTGGGATTTGATTTCGCAAAGCAATGAAAAAGGGCTACCGAATTAACCAAATAGGCAGATACAAAAGGAAACTGGCATGTATCAACCGAAAGAACCCGCACTTGTCGAATTGAATCGGAGGAGGTAGGATTCCTCTACAAACCATTCGAGATAAAATTGGTTAGGATTTTGGAAGCATAACAGTCTATTAGTGACTGTGAGAATAAAACATCATAATGTGCACCATAAATTCTTGAAGAAGTGGCGACATGGAACACTTGGCAAATGTGTATGTCGAAACGTTCTAGTGTTGTAAGAGCAGACAACATATCAAATCAAAGAAGATTGCAAAATCTTAGAAGATGCAAACTAGCTTGCTGATTTTGACAATCTTTGACCTCCAAATTCACGCATTTCCTTGATTATTGCGAGTTCAAAAATTTCAAAAGCATTTGAAGACTTTCCCCTTTATCAACCATTTTCCTTAGTTACTCACCCATCGGTGGCTCAATTGGTAGGTGGGCTTGGGATTGTGCGTTCATGAGCGCTAGGTCTTGGGTTCAAACCTCATACTGGACAACGGTAATTTAAGTGGAGGGTCGTGGCGGTGGGTTGCTGCACTAACCTTCCCAAGGACTAATCGTGCTTCACCGCTGGTTTGAACGCAAGCTCGCCGGCCGCGCGGACATCTCGGTTATCAAAAAAAAAAAAAACACACTTTCCTTAGTTTCGTGACTTTGTTTTAATTGTTCTGACCTCCTATAAATAGGCGCCTAAGGCATTGTAAGATTCATCGGTATCATTCAAGAATAAAAATTTATCCTTTAGAACATTTTGTAAGCATTTCTTCCTCTGCGTCAAGTCAATCCCACAAAATTCTTCTTCTTTTTTTTTTTTTTAGCCCAAAATAGGTTGTGAATCTCACATCATATTAAGGATTGTCGCATGCACATTTCTCAATCAGTTATTCATTTAGATACAAAACGGAAGAGAAAACTGTCCAAAATTTGTGTTATGCCAATCGGGTTTTTGCAGGGTTTGGATCGAGTATGGGAGTTTCTCATGCGTGAGTTCAGAAATGTCAACTTCAGACTTGAGATTGACTGGTCATCGCGAGGATGGAATTCCCAACAGATTCCTTCAATCCCCAACTCAGCCCGCCTTTCATTCCACGCTATCCACAGTCAAGAAAGAATGGAAGAGCAAAATTAAAGGAAAAAAAGGCCCAAATGCCTATAATAATAATAATAATAATAATAATAATAATAATAAAAAAGAACTATCTTGCACAGCAAAAATTATCTCTACTTTTCAAACAAAAAAAAAATACCAATTTTACTTGGGCGACAAAAAATACCAACATTTAAGTTTCTGTTACATGCAAGCTAATATGAATTTTACAAGGCCGATGAAATTGACGTATCACGGTAAGCAAGGCGAAACGAAAAATACGCAATTTTTCTATCTTTTGAATCAATGACTCGTCTGTTCAACAAGAAAAGAGAGCCAAAAAAATGAATAGAACCAAAATCAGCTAGAATTTTTTTATCGAGTTCTTTTTCACCCAAATGGAAAATTGGTGTTCCAAGTCAGACGATTTTGAGTGACTTGGTCGGTCTTATTATGTGGAGAAAGAACTTAATGAAGGGTATTTTTGTCATACAATTAGAAATTGGTACTATTTTTGGATTATATGAAGAAATGGGGTATTTTTTCTCATACAATTTGAAGTCGGAGTTTTTTATCCTCTATTTGTCATAAATTTACTAGTTTGAGATTTTTTCGTGGTATTAAACTAATTTAATGAAAACTAAATTGAGGTAAAATTTATCATATGTATGCCAATTTAAAGTTCTCGATGGTCAAGAAATTAATTTGAGGTAAATTTATCATATGTGTACTAATTTGGAGTTTTTAGTAGTTAAAAAAACAGTTTTGGATAAATTTGTCACAGGTATATCAATCTGCACTTTTTCGTGGTATTAACCCTATGAAAAAATGCATATCTATCGCCCGTTTATTCATCAAGTAATGTGATATCAATCTGATTGGAGAAATTAAAGTGACTAAATCAAAAAGGATTCATGTCCTTTTGTTCCCGAAAAGGTAACATAAGGTGTTGATTGCTCTGTTCTTTTAAATAAAGTGGGTATGCTACATTGTACAAAACCAATATGCAAGGGGCAATGTCTTGCCATATAAGGCACACCCCGAACCATGTCCCATCCCCGTGTTTTGTTTTGGATTATCTAGAGCGCTCATTAACTATGTCTTAATGAATTTTTAACGAAAACAAAGCCATTGAGTTAGCTGCATTTATGCTTAGAACCCTTCAATTGCACTCCTTGTTTTGTCTAGCTAGCGTGGGCACTCCTTATTTTTGACTGATGCTCTGGATGTCAATGTGAAGATATTGATTTAGGCATTGGTAAATGGCGAAAAATTAAAGAGTTGATATTAGCATTTTGAATTATTCATGTTCAATTAAGACGTCTTAAGAGAATTTGATATAACGAGCATAAAACAGGCCTCGTTTGAGGTGATTTAGCCTACACTTAACTCTTTTCAGTGGCCTTGATGTCAGCTTGTATCCTTACGGCATGTGTTGACCTGCCACTATCATGTGTCCTCATAACATGTGGCAAGGGATTATTGACCTTTGCGCTCATGTCCAATTGGTGACTTATCAACAGTTGGTTAATTGGATTGCCACTTAGAGAAAATCCCATCCATTAACTATAGTAACCTTCTCACTATAAATGCTAGTTGTTTCATTCAACTTTGCAAACTTCTTGTGTTGAATATTGGATTGGATCCACCCAAAGCAAGTTGGTAATAAGAGACTATTTACAATTGCCAAATTAGACATTCATAAATAATCAGCAAAATCTCAATATTTTTGTCCTCAAAGTGCAAAACACGTTTAATACTAGTGATTTTATGGAGGCAATGTGGCCTGATTATCAAAGAGCAATTAGAGACAACGAAAGGTTTCCTATGTATTTTGGCTTCATAGAAATTGCCAAAGCGGCACGTGATGGGTTTGGATCTGTAGATCAAGATAGCCAAGGCCCCGACTGAGGGGTTCTGACCCAGACACTCAAGTCCCTTGCTTGTCCGTTCGTTTACCAAGATCTATATCTAGATTACATGAGTCTCATTTATCTCAGTCACTAAATAAAGAGGCTCGGAGTGATAGCTGGGGCATTTATTTGCATTTATTTTTAGTCATAAACATCGACGTGTGGACAACGGTGTGATCTCTCTCACATGTGCTAAGGAACAAAATTCGAAGCATGACTAACCTCCCCCTCACATGGGTACCAGCTTCCTGAAAAGGACTGTCCTTGGAAGTCCTATGAAAAAGATAGGATGCATTCGACTTTGTCTTGATTATCCCTCAGCTTCATAATATCTGAAAATGCTTTCCTCTGCGATCGCTTTAGGATTTCAATCTGAGAATAAGATTATGGGAAGAACAACGAAGCCCTATCACACGACCTATTGTTCCATAGGAAGAAGCAATGACACGAGAGTGCCCAGATCTTTTAAACGATGAGTTCATGTGCTCAAATATAGAAAAATAGAGAAGAAAGTGTGATATTGAAGATGATGAGCTGCTTGTCCCAGCGGGTGGGTTCGGAATAGCGACCGACCGGGAGATTTCGGCCTCTAAGGTCGCTGCATCAGGAATTGGGTCAAGCACTGCATCATTGGAAGTTTCCAGGCCGGAAAGTGTAGATGTGGGGACGCAATTGAGCCTGAATCCTCCATGCTTGAAGAAAATGAAAGAGGTCAAAGTAGGGAAGAGCGCGAGCTTTTAATTCTTGGTGACATGCGACCTTAGTCCAGCTGAGGATTCCTTCTCATTTAACGTAATTTTGAAGTTTCTACTGAGTTCACGCGATGTGTGCTCTCCTACAAGGTTGAAATTAGACGAAATCTAGACTGGAAAATATGGATATAGTCATGGAAGCAATAAGCCTCTAATGCGATTCTCCTCTCTTTGAATTGCTTTCTTTAAATATCTGTTGAAATTAGAGTGAGAATCGGAACGACAAATTAAGAGAAAAACCCTGTGAATTGGAATTTGAATGCCAACGACCAAACAAGTGCGGCGGAAAAGAAGAAGATGATGATGAAGACGCGGAAAAAAAAACTGCAATTTCCAACAATTTATGGTAAATTTATTATCAATGTAGATCATTGTTCGTTTGTACTTTGTCCTACAGGCTGTTATCTAGATGGTAAAATCATATCTTGCATGCGTGCATGGATCGAATGACAATGTTCTTGAAGCCATGGAGAATGTTCGACTAGTGCGTGAGGTGTTCACCACTCAGAAATGTGTGATGGGAGGGTTTCGAGAAAATTTTCAAGACTCGGGCAAATCCCTTCGTGTCCTTCATTTCGACAGAGAAGGGTACTGCAAGAGTGGTTTTGTCTTCTTCCCACGGTAAACTCTTCTGATATTGTCTGACCGATAAGAAGAAAATTCGACTTTTAAGGGCTTTAACCGAGCTAGTTAGGCGATTATAAAATTGTAGTCTGAAACCCGACGGATCAAGATAATTGGCATAGTCAGGATTCTCACATTAGCTTTCTTCACAGAGCTGAGATAGAATCTCTAGATCATTCGTACAAGATTGTAGCTTTTCAAGAGAAGTTTAGTTTAAACCAACATGCTTAATTATCAACGATTCCAACCCTAAACTTCAAATTGAGTAGAAAAAAGTGATTCCTAAGGAACTCACCACGTGCATATTAATAGGCATGAATTACCGCTCTCAATGTGATTACACGACATTCAGATTTGCTTGAGAAATCGGACGGTCAGAAATCTCGAAATTAATCCATGAGTAAGTATGCCATCACTTCTTATTAAATTGAATGGCAATTCCAATCCAATGCCAAAATGAATAAGGATCGCTTCCTAATTGCCCACAGTTTATTTTCATGTCTCCGGTATCCATCCATATTAACACCCAAAGATCATCAGGCTAAATATGCATAGTTGGCTAATGATCTTGTTCATTATACCCAAAAAATCACTGTTCCTAATCTTGGAGGGAGGGAGGGAGAGGGTTGATTGGCCATTTGAAATGATGAGGACTTGAAAAGATAGGTGTGATCAGCTTTACGACATAATACATAATGTTAGGACAGAAACTTTCAGAGGGGCATCTCATCAAACATCATCTCCAAAAATCTAAAACAACAAAAGTGGATAGGTTCTTTCCTTTCGAAAAGTATTTTTGCCTTGACAACTATATCTTTGATATTTTTTTTTCCTGAAGAAACAAGCTATTATTAACCATTTAAATGAGAGAGCCACACGTCAACCTTGTGAATATTACTAGGCTACAATCAAATTAAACCCAGCAAATCTTTTAAAATTCCACTCTCGAATGACAATAATATGCCTAAAATTGTAAATGTATTCTTAAGTGACTAGAGATTAAACAACACGAGAAGTAAATTTCACGATTTAAAAAAAAACTTAAAAATAAGGACTTGGGTTAGGAAGATACGAGAGAAGAACACCATGCTAACGCGTTTCGGATGGTTCACGTCTCAAGATCAATTAAACCAATTAAAATTTCGCCAAGCCATTTGGCAGTCGTCATTGGCAAAAGGTATCCAATGGATTCTCTTTCAATTGGCCGTATAGCGGGGAAGTTGATAAGAACATGCTCGTAAGTATTCTTTCCAAGCCATATTTCAATCTAGTCAAACGACCAAACATAAAAAAAAATATGGTCCGCATTGACAAAAGTACTGATTTTCGCAGAAAATGGGGGGACAAGTCCTTTCAAAACCAAAGAAATCTGAAAACCCTTAAAAACACACACTTTCAAAATATTTCCGTCTCAATCATTCAACTTCACATATTAAATGCTGGATTCCATGTTTCACGCCACAAATCGCGTTGGGCCTAAATTTTGCTGAAAGCAAAGTCCATTTTGGTCAACCATATGACTGACCACCCACCCAACTTCTAACGTACTCACCTGTACATATGTGTTTATTTTAGGAAAATTTCAGATAAGGGCTTGAAATATACATTATTTCAAGTAAGGACCTAGTGAAAGGTATTTTTATCTTTTACTTTTTACTTTTTTTCCTTTTTCGGATTGTCTTTCATCTAGGGATGATTGGATGGAGGGTGGATAGGTTCTAAACTTAGAATCTGAAACGAGTTGGTAGATTTCAAATTTAGAATTTGAAAGTTATAATTGATTTATTTTTAGAACCTAGATT
>JAGVVM010015699.1:0-11782 GCA_019149425.1 Psidium friedrichsthalianum | reverse complement strand
TTGCAATGTGTCGAGATTGTGGACGTAAGCATGTGAACGACTCTTGCCCAAGTGGAACAGAAGTCTGCTTTGGATGTGGTCAGCAGGGCCATCAAATTAAGGATTGTCCACAACAAGACAGATAATAAGGCAGGCATCGCCCCAGTAAGGAGGCAACCGTAGAGATTAACCCTTGTATTTTATGTGCGATTAAGGGATAGTACAATTTGGAGATAGGGCATTTCGATTTTGAGATGATCAAGGGTAGTTGAAGTGTAAAGAGAATCTATTGATGGACATGACCAGTGAAGGCGATGTGATAATGAAAAGACAGGCATCTGTGGATTCCATAGGCTTAAACCTGAAATCGTGTTCGATGGTCTTAGTTGCCAGAGTTGGCTGATGGCTGAAGTAAAGACATGATTAAGGTTCATAAGGAAGTAGCTAGGGCCAAGAAACCTTAGGTATGGATTTAGATGGACGGTTATGCTTGAGGCTTATAAATTCGAGTATTAATGAAGGACTGGTGGAATTGTATAATAGAGATCTTGGATCGTCAATACCCAACTTGAGGAGGTAACTTAGTGATCGAGAGAAAGGTTGGACGATAAACTTGAAAGATAAAGGTTTAGGCTTGAATTGTGAGAACTCGATGGATAGTCCCTAGGATGTTTGTGATATGAGATTCTAATAGCAACTCCAATGGATATAGAGAAACTCCTGAGAAAGATGAAATGAGGAATAACGGGGCGTAGAGCTGGTCGAATCCTCCGAGGATAACTTTGAGGTGAATTAAATAATGACTAGAAGTGGAGTACACGGATTGAACACCTACAAGTGACCTCGAGTCATAATGGCTTTTGACAGGTTTGGAGAAAACCTAAGGTGTAAGGATTAACATGAAAGCGAAAGGACATGAGGACTTGTGACGACAACATACCGATAGGCTTGAGTTGGGAATTCTGATGGATAGCCATAAGAAACATATTGTGGATACGAAATTGCGAAGGCTCAATGTCGAAAGACTATAGTCTTGAATTGTGTCAGACTTTGATGGTTTAGATGGGATCTTTACTAAGAATTCAGATGATTGGATGAGACTCACAATGAGGCAGGATGGTAACACTGGAATATGGGACGATGGAATTACATGATTTTGACTTGTTATGAGTGGCGACAAGGGAAGTGTTACATTAACTTGAAGTTTAAGTATTTAATCTTAGAAATGATGGTCGCCCATCGTATATGGACGTTGGTATTATAAGAGCCCATGAAATACGTGATTTGCAAGTAGGCAAACGACGATTAAGGGTTATTGGACGCGAATGGAACTTGAGTTTGGTGATTAAAGCACCCACGTTGAATGAAGGCTCAACCCGATATAAGAATGGTGATCCGATATGAATAACGATCAGAAGAGTACTCTATATAGATTCTAAGTACTTGATTTTGAGCTGTCGGTCGTTTATGGTGTTTGGACATTTAAGTGGAAGAATTCTTAGTGACAAGAAGCGGATCGTTTAAGGAAAATGAAATGAATTTTTTGTCCCCAAGCGACACTAGGTGGATTAACGATGATAGGGATTGAACTTGAAGCACCTCTAGTATAATGGAATAGGTGCAAATTAAGTTGTGACCAATAAATCCGCAGGCGTCAGTTTGATGACGACCAGAATAGAGGATTACAATTATGGGACGAGAAAGGCAGTTCCACTCAATGTGGCGTGCGCCATAACAGACGCCAACAAGGGATCAAGTTGGCGAAAGGAGTATAATGGGACTGGAATTTATTTGGTAGTTGGTTAGTGCTTTTGGCTAAGGAAATGCGAGCCTGAGGGTACTCTCGATTATAGAGCTATTAAAGTGAATGGCGAAGTCCCGCATATGAGAGAATTGGCACACAGGTAGCCTTGAAAAGGACAATTCTGGGAAGAGAAGATAGTGCCCTGAGCCAAAGTGGTTTGCAGAATATCATGAAATGAAATTAGCTATTTGAGAAAAGCGGAGAGTAGATAGAGCCCGAGAATATGAGTCGCATAATGAGATGCCCTGAATGAGAAGTGCCGAAATGCCTTGGAGATGTTGGTGAAAGTCGAGTATTCATTATACGCCTCCGTCGTGATCGGAGAGGACTCCTGTTGTGTGATCAGGGTGGGTTTATGATGAGACCCACACGAGCGGGTCAGTGAGTGATCATGTAGCATCATGGAGGGGTGTGAAAATTTTTCCTTACTTGAAAGACTGTAACCAACAGGATCCCGGGCATGGCAAGCGGAATGGCATCAAGGAAGGGTTGAAATATAGTACGTCCTACGTGATAATGGACGCTCCGCTTAGTAAAGTGAGATGGGCCTAGTGGTCATGAAAGATGCCGTGTGAGCAGGCAAAAAAAAAATGAAAAAAAAATGAGATCCGAACTAGACTGATGCCTTAGAAGTTTTTAATAATTACAGGCTGGCATTGCCAATGCGGTCTATGAATATTGGGGTCGAGAAGGATCCCTTTGAATAGTTAAGACTGCGGGACGTGACTATTAAGAAAGATGAATGATCGAGGTATGCAGTAAAGACGTGATTGGGTTACATGGTTAAAGGAAGTAACGGCCATGACAGTATTGCAATGATGGAAAGGAAGAAAAGGCAAATTTCGAGGACGAAATTTCTGTAAGGGGGGAAGAATTGTGACATCCTGAGTTTCGATCCCTTTTTCCGGAATTTGAATACAGAATGGTTATTTCATGGAGGCGCTATAAATGAATCTCACTTGGAGCTGGCCACTCTGAGATAACTAACCAAAGGGGAAAGGCTCGCTAGGAATATAAGCACGTGGACCAAATGGTCGATACGCGTGACTCCTAAAAGCCACCCGTTAGTTTGAGAATTCATTTAAAGCTGTCGTCTTATGAATGAGGCCACGAATTGAGTTCCGGAATAGGACAATCGACTCTCATGAGTGTCACAGTTGTGAATTTGGACCTTGCCTAGAAAGGCGAAAAAAAATGGGCAGATGGATTTAGGAATGCCTAGTGAAAAAGGGCAAAATTAGAAATTTCTATCTTGCCCCTAGTTTGAGCTAGAATCCATGGCATGAGGGTAAGAATATTTTTAGAGAGGCTAGAAAAATTTTACGGCGAAATCTGGAGTTATTTTCCGATCGCGATTGAGCCAAATCAGCACCGATTGAGTCCCACCCGGTCCTGAAATTTCACGAATTTCGAGAAATGTCTCGTCGATCATCTTTTTGACCAATTTGACCAGCTTTGACCGAAAATAATTGAGGCCCAAGCTTTATCAGTCCAAATTTCACTGATAGTCCAAAAATCAGTCAATTCGTTCAGCGTTATGTCGCTTTCGGTGAATAGTCACCGCCAATAATTATCCTTAAGATAATTATGGGTCAAACCACTCTCTCTCCTCCATTATTTCAGCAGACTCTCTCTCTCTTCTCTCTCTCTCTCTCTCTCTAAATTCGGATTTCTCTCCCTCTCCCTGCTGAATTCCAGTTTTCTGACTCAACTTCAATCGGCCGCCGACGGAAATCCGACCGTTGGATCGTCGTAATTTTTGGGTATGTTGTAGTTCAATGTCTTGTGGTTCTATTCCAACTTGAATCACTTCGATCGGAGGTCGTTTGACCTTCCAAATCTGCTTCGCCATTTCGGTCGACGAACTAGTCTTTTGTTACCCGAATTTCATATAGGGCTCATATTGATATATGTTGACCCCAGCGACCTCTAGAGCTCATTTTCATGTGAAAACATTGATTTTCAGCTTGTGAACCAACTCGTTCAGCCCTTGAACAGCCCGGGTTCGAACTTAATCCGCCGGAATCCGCCGTTGTCGTCGTTGCCGCCGGTCATCGCTGCATCCTCAGCCCTGTTTTGACTTCGTTTAGGTAAGTTAAACCTCTAGACTTCGCTCATGATGTTAGACTTGCCATGGATTAGCTCTAGGGACCGATTCGTGGTAAATCGGTTTAGGAAAATTGGCCGTAATCGGCGTATTTGATGGAAATAAATTTCTGTGGGCTGTGAGCATGCTGTGGATTGATGAAATGTTGCTGTCCATGCTTGAATAATGCTGTTGGTGGTGGTTGGTGTGGTTTCCGCGAGGTTCGGGTACCGAAAAATGGATTTTCGGGATATTTAGAGCGAAAACGGGCCAAATAGTGTTTTGAATCACTGTTCATGAACCTCCGAACACTGTTCACGTGCTGCCCAATTTGAGTTTGGTTTGAAAATGACAAGTTTTGTGGGTTCCGTGTGGTTTGAGTACCGAAAACTGGGTTTACGGAGCATTTTATGCAAAACCGGGCCCGAGTAATATTTTATATTATTATTCCAAATATTTGGGGGCCCGTGTTCGTATTTAAAATAATATTTGAAGATATTTCTCGTGTACTTGAAATAATTATTTGGGTCATTTTGGGTCCCATGTGAGAAATTGGGCATTTTTGACAAAATTGGGCACGTGAAAGAAATTGATTGGTTTGGCCAGTTTGTCGGCTATGTGAATTGAAATATTTGGGCACGTGTTTTAAGTTTTGGCCTAACGTACTTGGCCAAGGTTTTTGCCCAATTGAAACTGGCATTGTTTCGTATGCCTGAGTGAAAGATTTGGACTTGTATTTGAAATGTGGCCTAACGTACTTGGCCGACGATTTATGTCCAAATGAATTTAAAGGATGTTATTGCCTGAAAGGCGAGTGCGACAATTTGGGTTCGCAAAATGAGTTGATTGGCTTGGCTATTTGGCCAGAAATATAGATTGAATATTTGAACTTGTATTTGAAATGTGGCCTAACGTACTTGGCCGATGATTTCTGTCCAAATGAATTTAAAGGGATTTTACTGCCCGAAAGGTGAATGCGACGGTTTTCGCATGTTTGATTGCATATCATTGTGACTTGGCGTAAAATGTAGCCATGAGGTCACTTGGCGTAAAATGTGCCATTGGCGTAAAATGTAGCCACAGAGGCGTAAAATGTAGCCTCAGAGGCGGAAAACGTAGCCTCGTGCGCCCTGAAGCGTAAGACGCGGGGTAGCTGGAGTGATAAGGTGCCAACCTGAGGCGTCCCACACGCGGGTTGAGGCACAGACCTGAGGCGTCCACGACGCGGGTCGGACCTGATGCGCCTATATGACGCGGGTCAAATTGGCTGTTAAGCCGAGGCTCAAGATTGAGCGTGCATGCATATGTATTTGCATTGATTGTCCTGGATTGGACGTGGTTTCAAATTGAAAGTTTAATTGCTTTTATTGAGCTCTTAACTGATTGTGTTATCTGAGTTTTGTGTGGTCCTGGATTGGGCCTGTTAAAAATGCTTTATATGCTTGGCCACTCTGTGGCGACTTTTCTAAATTGAACGGATTTTTAGTGATGGAATTTGGCCCGGTGATTTTGAGTATTTGAGTTGGGACCTGAGGGTTTGGTCTAAGCCTGTTTGGCGTCCTGAGGAGGAGATTAGGGGTTAGCTTACTGAGATTTGTTCTCATAGGTGATTGCCCTTATTTTTCAGACCCCCGACCCCGCAATGAGTGCAATATAATACGAGTAAGGCAGGGGACCCAGAAGGAAAATTGATCCAGAGACTAATCCTTCCTGGACCAGATGGTGTGACGGAAAATGACGAATGGGGTGGTGGCAGAAGCCCTTGGTAGAAATTTGTGTGGTTTGCTCGCTATAGGAGTTGAGAACCTTGTCGACCTAGAGCCTTTTGTTGTAAAGGTCGAGCAATGGATTGTAATGAGGTGACAAGAGCTTTGAACTGTGTATATGATGTTATTCTGACAATTGAATGAAAAAGGCATGTAATATAAAGTGTGGTTTAGTGCAATTGATAGATCTCTCTCTCTACCCATTTTATGTGTATGCGTTGGAGGAGCTCGCTTCCGTTGTTACAAAAACTCTGAGGTCGTTTGGTTACGACGAGTTTCCTGGGCCGTCGTAGTAGTCAACCATTCGACCGTACAGGTATAACAGGGACGTCGCGTGGCTCCTGGGGTTCGGGGCGTGACACTCTGAACTTTTAATATATAGTCCATTAACTTTAACCTAATATGTAATGTAATTCATGATATTTTAATTTAATCAATATGATGCCTAAATTTTTGGAACCTGATCAGCTTAGTTCCTAAACCATAGGAAGATGTTCAATATAGTCCTTCCATTAATTCAAATTCATGGACAAAATTGAACATGTTCCAAAAATTCAAGGACCATATTAGTTAAATCAAAAGTTCATGAATCATATTGCACATTGGGCTAAATTTTAGGAACTATATTGAACATTGGGCCAAAGTTTCAGGAACTATTTATTTCATTTTGCTTTAATCTTGTTAAGACTATTTGTAAATTTAATTTAAATAAAAATTTTATTTTACAAAAAAATAATTCTTAGCAAAATTTTAAATCTAATTTTATTTTTTAAAAAATAAATAAAAAATTTAGATAAATTTTTATTTTTGGAATTTCTAGGTTTTTTAGTTTTTAATCTAATTAAGTTTGTATTTTTTTTTATTTTTTGTTATGATTTTAAATTGACTAAACCTCCGGCGAGACACATCAGCTTCAACTATTAATAAAAGAAATGCCATGTCGATTTTTGGCCAAGCAGATCGGAGTTAGCAATTAAGTGATCGTTTTTCAAAAAAGTTAACATTAAGTGATTTGAGGAAAATTTTTGGCACTAAAATGAGCGCCATTCATAACTTTTGGCATCACTAAAGTGAGCGTCATACATAGCTTTTGGCATTTCTAGTGTTCATCTCCCCGTGAACATGCAATTTACTTTTGGAATCAATTTGATTTGTGTATATTTTCTAACGTCTAACATTGGGCCCACTTTTTTTTTATCTATTCTAAAATAGCATGATTACCCGCTAAAATAATAATAAACAAGTCAATTAACCGTGAGTAGACAACAACAACAACAACACAAATTATACCATAATATTACCTAAACTTGAGATTTTGAACATGAAACTTATACTAGCTAAAAGCGACGCCTTGAGATCATCAGAACAATTATAGGAGCCGAATAAGGACTCGAGGCCCACTGTTGAGCGCACTAAAGCTGCTGGACAGCTGGTATAAGGGCTTATTTGGGCTCTTGATGTGCCCAAGCGCATCGAAACGCACGGAATGACTTGTCAAGGTAATAGAAATGTCCCCCGGGAGCCCCAAACGGGTTGTAACAGGGCACAGAGTCCGCTGTACAGTGCGCTAAGAACACGTAACGTAACTATCATATCGCTAGTTCAAAATTGCAGAAAAGGTCTGGCGGAGAAACTGAACGCAAGATGATGAAATGACTACATTTTCGATTAGGAGTCGAATTGCACGGTCATTGGCGAATTCGATCCACATTCGTTGTGAAGTGAATGAAATGACCTATGTAAATTGAAACTCGGAGATTCGTGGACCATTATGCTTCTAAAATTGTACTAGCAATCGAGGGCAAACTTCTGGTGTCAAGTTTGTAAAGTCAACCAGTCCCAACAAAACCCACCAACTTGGCAATAACAAGAATGACCGGTATCCTAATTACATTAAGTTTTTCTTTAAAGTTTTACCAGAAACATGTAATAGGAACTTTGGATATTGCCAAATTGCTATTGAAGTTTCTATCCATCAAAATCATTGATAATCCAATGGTCTAGATTTTCCATTTCCCAAATAGTTAAGTAATCACCGAGGTCTTGTATATAGTCGCGTTCCTAGAGAAAATCAATTCTAACAAACCTTGCCATAGATAATATTTCCTAGTATGGGAACATGTTAAATGCAAATTGTGCGAGTCTATCTATAGCAATAATGATCATGACCAAGTATTTACCTATTTTTGGAGCCATTCATCTCCATTGCACCATGCCTTAGCCGAGTGAGTTTCTTCTTTCTTACTGGCCTACAAGTGCTTCAAAGCAAGATCTTTTTGAAAACCTCATTTGACATGCTTCCAACAATCATGTCTCACATACTCCATCCTTGCACGTGCATAAGTACCGGATTAGCGATCAACTAGAAAAATGTCGTATCCTTCAACTTTTGGTGCTTCACGCCTTAACCTAAGTCAATTCTACTCTCTCCTAATAGTCACAATAGTTGACTCCTTTCCCTCATGTATATGAAGTTTTCTCTTCACCTTTTCATGTCTGTCTTTTTCTTCAATGCAATACCCGGTGACAACAAATGAAGCCGATAATCATGCATTTCATATCGTTCCCACCATTTTGGAGTACCAGTTTTGATAGATTTCTCACTTGCACCCACAATGCATGCAAAAGAATTGGATCAGTGATATATTAGGTATCGGCCTTCATCCCTGGGTCGAAAGCAAGCTTATGCTTCATTCACATGAGGGTACTGGTACTAGAATCTACAAAACTTCTTTCATCTAAATATTTTCAATTTCAAGCCGAGTAAATATTGGCCTAGTTTCTCTGTGTACACGACAGATGATAGAAATTTTCTGCAATTCCTATTGCAGTAAATTTTGTCATAACATGCAGAATGAAGTTCTTGCAGTCCATATGGAGCGGCATTCGAACTTGCGCCAATCAAGGGTGTTGACACCTAAATTTTTGACTAACCTTTTTGATCGTTTTTCATAAAAAAAAAAAAAAGAGAACTAATTTTAGTTCTTGCCAAAAAAATTAAATCATTTTTCATATTTATTCATGCATCTCATTCTGTTTGTGGCGGAGGATATGAGCTTAAATTGATGGGCAATGGACTGAGCATAGGAGAAGTGCGTTGAAAATTTTATGAAGGCTTGGATTTAAAGAAATATTTTTCTTCAAGGACTGAATTGTAAATACTTAAGACTTTAAGGACTGAATTGCAAATACTTAAGACTTTAAGGACTGAATTGCAAATACTTAAGACTTCAAGGACTGAATTGCAAATACTTAAGACTTCAAGGAATGAATTGCAAATACTTAAGACTTCAAGGACTAAAATGTAAATATTTAAAACTTGAAGGATTATTTTGTAAATAACTTAAAAAGGTGAGTTAGTGGGAAAATTAGAAAAGTTGATAGAGAAGATAAAAACAAAAAAAAAAGAGTTGGTGGAGAGTGGAAAATAAAGATAAAAAGAGTTAGTGGAAAAACAAGAGTGGAAAATAAAGATGGAAAATAAAGATAAAAAAAGAGTTAGTGGAAAAACAAGAGTGGAAAATAAAGATGGAAAATAAAGATAAAAAAGAGTTAGTGGAAAAACAAGAGTGGAAAATAAAGATAAAAAAGGTTAGTGGAAAAACAAGAGTGGGAAATAAAGATAAAAAAAAAAGTTAATGGAAAAAACAAGAGTGGGAAATAAAGATAAAAAAGAGTTAGTGGAAAAACAAGAGTGGAAAATAAAGATAAAAAAAGTTAGTGGAAAAAAAAGAGTGGAAAATAAAGATAAAAAAGAGTTAGTGGAAAAACAAGAGTGGAAGATAAAAATTAAAAAAGAGTTAGTTGAAAAATAAGAATGAAATATGAGATATATAAAAATAAATAAATAAAAAGATAGAGGAACACACTATAAAAGGGGGAGGAAGGAAAGATTTGGGAGGGTTGATTTTGAAGAGAATTTTACAAGACATAAGAGAGAGGAGAGAGTTCTATCTGAGAGGTGAATGAGAGTTCGAAGCTCGGTGTTGCCATCCCAATTCTTCCATCGACCAACGCAAGTTTCGAGTCCATCCTCATCATTCAAGCCACAAGTCCATCCCCGTCGTTGTGCCGCCATTTGCAACCTTGATCCACAAGGTCATAAGACGTTTGAATTCGGCAATCAAATCCACCAAATTAGGTAACAACCCTAATCATTTAGAATATTCAAGAATTTTGTTGCCTAAATGGATTTATTCGAATTATGATTATGCCTCGTTGAATATGTTGCATGTCTTCTTTGGATAAATTGTACATCCAATTTTGAGGTATATTCATCGCACAATTTTAAAAAAAAATCCCAAAAGTTTTGAGTGTATCAATCGCTATGTCAAGATAAAGAGCGCATATTTTTATATCATGTATATAATCGTATCTATAACTACCTTGTAAATATTTAGAGTAAACCGCATGCATTACATATAGTTTAGTTTCTTTCCTTTGTCATAAAGAAAAAAACCCAAAAAAAAAAAAAGAAATTTTTTTTTACCTTGAGCTTCAGTGGAGAATCCATCATAATTGTCAAATTGAACATTTTTTTTATGAAATTGGTACCAAAAGGACATTAATTGAAAGGTTAATATAATCAAGTCCCTGATCACCTAATCTCTGGTTCGTAGAGAATAAAGTAGTTCTCATGCTATTTTATTCGAGTTTCTAATCAACCTACCAAAAAATGATTAATGACGACTCCAAGATATTTTTTTGAAATTAAACTTAAGTCATGATTTGGTAGAATTTGGGAGAGTTCGAGCTAACTTAATTAATCTAATTAATTAATTTAGTAATCCATTAACTTGAAATCGTAAAATCAATTTTTAGGTCGTGACAAAGGGCAATTCCTTTCAACGTGTAAAGCCAACCCCTGTTCTTATTGCGAGGGAGAATCGTAGAGGAAAAGGAAAAAAAAAAAAGGGACGGGATTAGCCCCCACTTTCAAGTATCTAATGTGATAATTATATAGGAGCCCGATGTACTTTGTATCAAATCAAAAATCTACTGTAGTTTTTTTTTTCAGTAGGAAAAGTGCACCAAAGTTCAGAGTGATAAGTCTTCTTCTTTTTTCGTATTAGAGATTTTGTATTTTACTTTATCTTTAATATGTGCTCCCGTTCGTGAAGTACACCCAAGTCTCACTTTATCTCAACTCTTGTAAAAATGTAATTTCATATTAAACTTCCAGCTGAAAACTAATTTCACATCCTTAAACTTTTCCTCTCCACAAAGATTTTCCTGTTTTTTTTTTGACACTTAGGGCGCGCATGACAACACTTCTGCTTCAGAACTCATTTCTGAAGCAGAAGTTGATTTTTCTAATTCTCATTCAGAATCAGAAGTTGATTTTTTCACTTCTATTTCAGAAATGATTTCTGAAATAAAAAAAATGTGTTTGATAAAACAAAACAAAATTTCTACTTTTCACGGCCGGCGGGCGGCGCGGCGAGTGGCGACCGGCGGCTCGGCGGCAGGCGGCGGCGGCGGCCGATGGGTGTCAGGCGATGATCGGCGGTGACCGGCGGCAACACGCGTCGCGTGATGATAGTTATCCAAAGTGACTTCTCTTGAGAAGCTACTTTTTATAGCTTCTGGAGAATGACTTCTGATGGAGAAATTGACTTCGGAAGTAGAAATTTTAAATTACGAACCAAACGGATTTCTGCTTCTGAAGAAGTTTTATCAAACGATTTCTAGTGATTTCTCTGCCAGAAGTTGATTTCTCTGCCAGAAATCACTTCTGGCAGGTTATCATGCGCACCCTTAACGTGTTCAGATATATTACGCCAGAAAATTACAACACCTTTAGTTCACATTAACTTTGCCATTCCTTACAGGTGAACTCCGCGTCATATATAGCCCTCTTATTATTTTCACCTAAAAGGAAAGAAAAAAATAAATAAAAGAATAAAGATTTGTTGACTTAAAAAAATAACGTGGCAGTCCACGTCATTATTTTGACCGACTAAATGCTAATGTGGAAAGCTCACGTTAGAAAAAATGCACTGAGATGTGGCGATACATTTAACCGAATGGCTATGAGCGGGTTTTAATAAATTCAACGATTAGATCATGCAAAAGAAAAAAATTAGGGAATTGAACATTGAAAAAAAAAAGGTTGAAGACCAGCAATGTCGTTACTTCCGAAAAACA
>JAGVVM010015697.1:0-12308 GCA_019149425.1 Psidium friedrichsthalianum | reverse complement strand
CCCCCCCCCCTCCCCCCCTCCCCTTCCCCCCCCCCCCCCCACTCTCCCACCCCCCCCCCCCCCATCCCCCCCCCCCCCCCTCCCTCTCCTCCCTCCCACCCCCCCCCTTCCCCATCCCTACCCCCCCCCCCCCCCCCTCCCCCCCCCCCCCCCCCCCCCTTTTTTTTGTCTTAAAACCCGCTCTCCCTAACTCCCTTCTTTCATCCTTTTTTTCTCCTACCCTTTTTTTCACAGTCACATCTCATACAGTTCTAGGAGGAAACCTAGATACAATTATTATCCTCCTAGTTTATTGATTGTTTATCATTTACTATAATGTAAACACAACACCAATGATTATTTTTTTTTTTATTCTTAGTCTAGAGATACCTTTGTCATCTTCTTTAGTGGTCATGTTTACTAGGATGTATTAGCAAGACATTGCACCAAATCAGGCTTTGAGCACCCTTGTATGATCATTGACTTAATATCACTCTTTCAATTTACGCATGGATAGTTGGTCGCTACCCTTTGACTCTGTCCTTGTCTCGACTTCCCCTTTTTTAGGTATTCTCCTATCTCCTTTCGGTTTTTATCATCTCGATAATTGTGCCAACAAAAGCTCTATCCACGAGAAGCCTCCTACTTCAATTTTCATAATGCGAAACCTCTTCCTTCGAATTTCTCTACTTCAATCCATGATCAACCATCCAACATCTTCCTAAGATTCGATTCTTTTTTTTGCAGATCTCTCTTCACCAAGAAACCCTAACCTCAACCTTGCTTTGATAGTAGATGTTAAGATTGTCCACAGAAACACAACGAAGTAAAGAATAAAAGCGAGAAAGAGAAATCAAGACCCAAGATTTATCCTAATTCACCCCTCAACTAGAGCTACATCTAAGAGATGATTCCATTATGTCCCACCTCTATGCTTTAACTCTTAATTACAAGAAAAAGACATGTACATACATATATATATATATATATATATATATATATATATATATATATATAACAATAGCTATTCATGGGCCCAAACTCAAACTATCAATAATTTGTGGGCTCAATTACACAAGCCATCTAATGTCCCGGGAGCGCTGCCCTGTTCACTGAGGAGCGGAACCCGAGTTTTTCTGTCAATGGGGAGTGTGACCACACCCCAACAAAATCCTCATCAGTATCTAGTTTTATTGTAGGCTATCCAAAAGGACATAATTCACCCGACATCCCACTCGTCTTCCTCCAACAAACATAGCCACCTTTTCGAGGAAAACACTGGTGAAATCAAAACCCAAGGATCTAACTGAACAAAACTAATACCTGAGGACTCTTAGTCCAGAGCCTTCCAAAGGCGTGAGAGTTGGAAGAACCAAGCATAGATAAAAAGGTACTTGCATTCTAAATTTTATGAACTTCTGCCAAACAGCAATCATCTGGACCTCGCAACTAAATTCAACGACGACATATTTGGTACATTTACTCTCATGTCCAGGAAAATCATTTGTGGATTTGTGATTCATGTTGCAAACCCAAAAATCGGTCTTCCTATTTTAGGTTAATGGATTAGCAAATTAAATTAATTAACTTAGCTCGAACTCTTCCAAGTTCTATCAAATCGTGACTTAGGTTCAATTTCAAAAAAAAAAAAAGATTTATCCAGAGTCACCACTAATCATTTTGGTAAGTTGATTAGAAACCTAAATAAAATAGCGGAAGAACTATTTTATTTTTACGAATCAGAGATTAAGTGTTTCGGAGACTTGGTTACTGTAATTTTTCAATTAATGCCCTTTCGGTACCAATTTCATGCAAAATGTTCAATTGGCAATTATGATGAATTTCCGCTTGAAGTTCAAATGTGCGATTTTTTTTATTTTCTTTTTATGACAATGTAAAGAACTAAACTATATGTATTGCATGTGGTTTAATCTAACTATTACAAGATAGATTACACATGCAATTATCTACATAAAGTGAAAAGGTGCAATCTGTTGTCTTGACATGGCAATTGATAAATGCAAATCTTTTAGTAGAATTTTTGAAAATATTACATCGTGTGACGAATATATCTCAAAATTGCATATGCAATTTATCTAAAAAGATATGCAATATATTCAACAATGTATAACCAAAATTTGAATCAATCCATTTAGGTAAACAGAATTCTTGAATATTCTAAATGATTAGAATAGTTACCTAATTTGGCAGATTTGATTGCCAAATTCGAATTTCGTATTACCTTGTGGATCAAGATTTGTGGATTGTGGCTCGAATGATGGGGATAGACTGGCGGGTTGTGTTGGTCGATGGAGGAATTTGCTATGGTAACACCGAGTTTCAAACTCTCATCCTCCTCAAAATTCACCTCTTAAAAAAAATGCTCTTCTCTCTCTGTCTTTTGTTTTTCTCCTCTTCTTTAAATGTTTTTCAATAATGTCTTTTTCTCAAAGCTCCCCTTCTTCCTCCTTTTATAGCCCACTCTTCTATCTCTCTTTCTCTATCTCCATCTTTCCTTCTCTACCTTCATCTTCCCTTTTAATTTCTCCACGAACTCTTCTTTATCTCCATCTTCCCTTTTTACCTTCATCTTCCTTCTATATCTCCATGTTTCCTTCTCCATCTTCCCTTCTAATTTCTATCTTCCTTTCTCCATCTTCCTTTTTAATTTCTCCACTAACTCTTTTTTTAGTTATTTACAAAATAATCCCTCAAGTTTTAAATATTTGCATTCTAATCCTTGAGGTTTTAAGTATTTGCAATTTAGTCCCGAGGAAATATTTCTTTAAGTCCAAACATTCATAAGACTTTCGGCACACCTCTCCCATGCTTGGCCGAATTTTTCACCCTATACCTAGTCCAATCGCCTATCATTTAAGTTCAAATCCTCCGCCGTTAGCCCCAATGAGACACATTTAATTATTTTTTGGCAAGAACTAAATTAGTTCTAACTTTCATGAAAAATGTCTAATTTGATTAGTCAACATTTAGGTGCCAATAATTTAGCATTAGGTATCACACATTTACGTAGTTTTAAGTTCAGTACAACACATCAAATATTTGACAAATATTGCAATTTATCATCGTTACTTGCAACGCAATGGATCAACCCATGCCTATTTGCTAGATTATTTTGGTCCCAAGAATATGAGCCTAGATTCTTTTTCCCCCCCGTCATTTCCCCCTCCTTGACTCTCCTTTTCCCCCCCCCATTTCCAATTCATTGGAGAATCCTTAAAAACTCCTCGCAAAGCACGTGCCACAGGAACTACACCTCCTAGTCATCGTTCCCTATTTCAACCGCTAGCTCTTCTTTCACTTTTCCACATTTTGAACATTTAGGATGCTCGTAAGGGAAGAGACCCCCCCCTAAAATCAAGGGATAGTGATTCTTCTCTCCTTTCTCTTTTCTTTTATTTAGGATGCCCTAACCCCCCCCCGGACATCCTCGTCCTTCTGTTCTAGTGATAAGAATTGATCTCTTTTTGAGCTATATTCCGTGGATGTTCATTTATTCCTTTCATCCCACGAATTTAATTAAGACGCTTTCAAAGTTGGCTCGGATTGCTGGTGATCGTGGTATTAACAGTTAGAGCCCCGAGATCAACATAATAATTCACATCTTGAATACATTGTAACATGCACATGTTCCCTGATTCCTTCTTAAACAAAGTATGGGCTACTTAAGATATCAACACCAGTGAACGGGGATAAAACACAATTGCCTCAAACCCTTTCTCCAAATAAAATTAATACTAAAATAAAAGAGAGAACGTATGGCGGGAGAAAGCACGTGATCGATGGTATTGATACAGCGGAAGTTAGGGACGAGGGACACAAGGAGTCGAATAAGTGTAAAATCAGTGCAATTTCTTAACTGTTGTGAAGATTCCTGCCAATTTAATATCAACACTGAATAATAAAATGTTCCATAGGCTGAGAATAACATAGATACATTTAAGGAGGTGGATTTTTAGCTTGAGGAGGTTTCTAATTTTGATTCAATTTTTTTTTTTCCAAATATGAACAGTGGGTGTTCTTCGTGAAGAGCATCCAAGAGGAGCTTTTGCCGTCGGTGATGATTGAGATGGTTCATCCATTGAATTATGCGACTTTTACTTCTGAGAAAAAGCTGAATCGTTCATGCCGAACAAACTACTTCTACTTGTATTCACCAAGGGTCATGGGCGAGAATAAGTACAAGTGACGGACAAAGTGCAAATGGGTAACTGCTCTAAGTATCTCTTTTTTCCCAATAAAATAAAAGAGGGAAGAAAATATTCAAATCTGGTGGGAAATGCACGTGATCAATGTTGCTAAAGTTAGAGCTTCAAGGAAAACATGCAGGAAAAAAGCCAAAAAAAAACCTCATATTATGTCAATTGCGACACATTTATCCCAAACTTTTTTTTGGTAACACAAAAAATCCCAAACTTGTATCTGTGTGACAAATTTACTCCTCATTTATACCAGGTTCACACATTTACCTCAAACTTTTTCTTATGACAAAAAAAATCCTAAACTTGTACCCGTGTGATACATTTATATCAAAATTTGGGGCAAATGTTGTTGTCGACTAAGTGTTCGTGCGAGCAAAATAAAGTTGTTAGACAAACTTGAAATACACGGCGGAGACGAGCAATTGAATTGTAGACGAATGATCCGAGCCCAACGAATTCACGTTGTGTCCTTAAGATAAATTTGTCCCCTCAACCGGTACCCAAGGTTCTTGGACAATTGCCTCCCAAGATAGAACAAATCGTCTTTCTCTTTGAAGCAGAATTTAATCAAGAGAAAACGTCGAACGCAACTTTGGAAATGTTCTCACAGAGAATGACAGTGAATGAATGAGAATTAATTTCGAAACTAGAAGGAATGCAACTGTTCTGTTCAGAAAAACTGAATGTATTAAAATAGATTGAACCAAAGAGTCAAGAATCATACTCGTTCGGTTATTAAACAATGAATAGTCATGAACCGAATCAATGCCTTTGTTCGGTATTCGGTTATTACCAAATCAACGCCTTTGTTTTGTGCTCGATTATTGATGAACCCGAACCGATAGCTTGAAGAGAGATGACGAATAGACATCATTCGAAAAATAAAAAAAATTCAAATGAACAATGTTTATTCGAAAAAAAAAATAATGGGCTTGAGCCAGAGCTGGCCTGATCCGAGCCGAGCCGGGTGGGCGGGCGGCGGCGCGCATGTGGACCGATCCAATTTTGTGTAAGTCATCTCTCCTCCACAAAAGTGGATTGCCCCTTAGGGCCCAAACTCATTATAGAGGTTCCTTTATTTAAACTCATTTCCATCTTATCCTTCCATCATATGTGGGACTAACTTCACCCACTCTTCTCATTCACACTCTATGGGATTTGGATGTCTAAATCCCAACAATCCCCCACATGAATGAGAAGTTCAGATATCATGACTTTTCGTGCATGCATGAAATGCAATGTGCGAATATTCCATGAGAGAACGCTGCATTATGATAAGTAGTCTGAAACTTTGAACTTTCCCTAGTGAGACCTATCGGACTTACTCGGTCAATTAGTAGACGTGATGTCTTTGAACTGTCGACTTTTGGTGTGAGTCAAGACAATAGGAATCACACAACTATCTCTCAAGCAAAGTTGATTCTCACTTTTGTGTTCGTTTTGGCCATGAACACCGCTTGGTTTTCATGAGTGATTCGAGAATTCGGCCTTTCAAATTCTTCTTAGAAGCGGCCCTCACTTCACACTCACATAGGTGATTTCTGATTGTGTGGTATTTTACATACCCAAATTAGAATCATTAAAGGCTTACGCTTAACCTCTACATGTCAGTACTGTCTTCATACGGGAATGAGTAAGAGTTGACAGTACTCTACTCAGCCTTCATAACTTAGTTGTCCCTTTGAACCTAGATCTTGGGATCTCAAGTCAACTAGGTAGGGTTTCCGCTATGACGACTTATTTCATAGGCTTTAGACCCATTCCCCTTGATTTTTTCACAACCATATCTCTAGTTAGGCCTTTTGTTAATGGATCTGCAATATTATCTTTTGATTTCACATAGTCAATCGTGATAATTCCACTAGAGAGTAACTGTTTCATGGTATCGTGTTTTCGACATATATGTCGGGACTTTCCGTTATACATAACATTCATTGCCTTTCCTATTGCCGCTTGACTATCACAATGAATACATACAGCTGGTACTGGCTTAGGCCAATTAGGAATGTCTTCTAAGAAATTTCGAAGCCACTCTACTTCTTCACCAGCCTTATCCAAAGCAATAAATTCTGTTTCCATAATAGACCTCGCAATGCAAGTTTGTTTGGATGATTTCCAAGACACTGCTCCTCCACCAAGTGTAAACACATATCCACTTGTGGATTTTGTGTCTCTTGTGCCGGTTATCCAATTTGCATCACAGTATCATTCAAGCACCGCTGGATACTCTGTGTACTGCAAAGCATAATTTTGAGTATGCTTCAAATAGTCCAATACACGTTTCATTGCTTTCCAATGATTTTCATTTGGATAAATTATAAATTGACTTAGCTTGCTCACAGCACAAGCTATATCCAGCCTAGTATAGTTCATGACATACATTAAACTGCCTAGTATACTGGCGTAATCATTTTGAGCTTTACTTTCACCAGTATTCTTTGAAAGATGTAAATTAATATCTATTGGAGAGTCTTTGCTGGTATAATATCTAGATTCTTGCATTTCCCAAGAATCTTCTCAATGTAATGAGACTGCGATAGAGCTAGTCCTCCAAATGTCTTTTGAATTTTAATCCCTAAAAAAACATCTGCGACCCCCATGTCTTTCATATCAAATTTACTCGTGAGCATGCGCTTGGTCGCTTTGATAACCTCATTGCCGCTGCCCATTATAAGCATGTCGTCTACATACAAGCACAAAATGGCAAAGCCATTATGAGTATTCTTAAGATAAACACATTTATCACTCATTTATCTTAAAGCCATTCGACAATATGACTTGATTGAATTTAGCATGCCATTGTTTCGGTGCTTGTTTCAATCCATAGAATGACTTGATAAGCCGACATACTTTCTTTTTTTGTCCTGAAAAAATGAACCCTTCGGGTTATTCTAAATATATTTCTTCTTCTAGATCCCCATTTAAGAAAGCCGTTTTCACATCCATTTGATAGATTTCAAGCTTATACACCGTTGCTATAGCTATTAACATCTTTATAGATGTAATTCTAGTAACGGGTGAATAAGTGTCAAAATAATCAAGACCTTCTCGTTGCTTGTATCCTTTCACCACAAGCCTAGCCTTATATTTATCAATACTACCATCCGCTTTCATTTTCCTCTTGAAAATCCACTTACATTGTAATGGTTTATTACCAGGAGGAAGGTTAACCAATTCCCAAGTGTGGTTTAACAAAATCGATTCAACTTCACTATTGATTGCCTCTTTCCAAAACGGAGCTTCGGGGATGTCACAGTCTCTTTGAAAGTCTGAGGCTCATTCTCTAACAAATATGTTAGAAAATCAGGTCCAAAAAATTTAGAGGTTCTTTATCTTTTGCTTTGTCTAGGTTCATCATCTATAGGATCGCTTCTAGATGTAGTATCCCGAGGCCTCTTATCATTGTTAATTGGCTCATATACTCTGTTATACGGAAAAATATTTTCAAAGAATGAAGTGTCCATTGATTCAATAATCGTATTAACATGTATATCTGTGATTTCAGACTTGTGAACTAGAAATCGATATGCATTACTGTTAAGAGCATATCCAATAAAGACACAATCAACTATTTTCAGTCCTATTTTAATCTTCTTAGATTTAGGAACTGCAACTTTAGCTAAACACCCCACACTTTGAGGTATTTCAGATTAGGCATTTTGCCTTTCCACTTCTCATAGAGAGTTTGTTGTGTCTTTTTTTGTGAGATACTCTATTTAAAATAAAGTTTGCTGTCAAGACAGCTTTCCCCCACAAATTATGTGGTAAACCAGAACTATTCAACAATGCATTCATTGTTTTCTTTAATAAACGATTTTTCCTTTCTGCCACGCCATTAGACTGAGGCGTATAAGGAGGCGTAATTTGGTGAATAATACCAAATTCAGAACAAATTTCCTTAAAAGGAAATTCATATTCACCTTCTCTATCACTTCTTATCATTTTAATTTTCTTATTTAACTGAGTTTTAACTTCAGACTTATAAGTTCTAAAAGCGTTCATAGCCTCATCTTTACTACTAAGCAAATAAACATAACAATATCTAGAACAATCATCTATAAACGTGATAAAATATTTTTTTATCACCCTTGACGGTATTATTTTTAAAACACATATATCAGTGTGTATTAAATTTAGAGGCTCTGTGATTCTATTGTTTATAGAATCACAAGGAGGCTTAGCAAACTTAGATTCAACACACACCTGACATTTTTCACTTGGACATTCAAATTTTGGCAATAATCCCATAGTCATTAATTTCTTTATTGACTTATAATTAACATGTCCTAATCTAGCATGCCATAAATCAAGAGACTCAAGCACATAAGCATAAGCAATTTTATTCATAGTATCATTGGGTACAACAGTCATTACATTCTACTTGAAAAGACCATCACTAAGATAACCCTTTCCTACATACATCTCACTTTTGGAAAGTACAAACTTATCAGATATAAACACCAACTTGAAACCATTCTTCCTAAGAAGAGATCTAGACATTAAATTCTTGCGTATATCTGACACGTGTAGCACATTGTTTAGTGTCACTATTTTTCCAGACGTCATCTTCAGAGTAACCTTACCAATGCCTTCCACCTTAGAGGTCGAAGAGTTACCCATATAGAGTTTCTCATCATCTCCCATAGGCGTGTAAGATGTGAACATCCATCTATTAGCGCATATATGACGAGTTGCTCTAGTATCAATCCACCATTCCTTGGGGTTTCCCACCATGTTGCACTCGGATATCATAGCAGTAAGATTGATATCGTCAACGCCATTGGAAATTTGTTCGACCACATTTGCCTGGGTCATCTTCCTTTTCTTGGCTCTACAGTCCTTGGCACGATGTCTAGATTTTTCACAATTGTAGCATTTGCCAATGAACTTTTTTGGCATTGGGTGGATCCCTCTCAAAACTTTTCCTTTTCTTGTTGGGTTTCGTTCTTCTTCAACAACATTGGCCCTTGAGACCTCCAGTTTGCCGTCAACTTTCTTCTCAGAAAGCCTATTGTCTTCCTCTATCCTCAATCGAACAATTAAGTCCTCAAGGGATAACTCCTTTCTCTTGTGTTTGAGATAATTCTTGAAGTCTTTCCAAGATTGCAGTAACTTTTCAATGAAAGCAGCCACTTGAAAAGATCATTAATCATCATACCTTCAGCATGAATATCATGCAGGATCACTTGGAGTTCTTGAACTTGACTTAAGACGGTTTTGAAATCTACCATCTTGAAGTCCAGAAATTTGCCGACGATGAATTTCTTCAATCCGGCATCTTTTGTTTTGTATTTCTTGTCCAGACTGTTCCATAGTTCCTTAGCTATTTTTAAAGGGCTATAAAACATATACAGGGTATTGTCTAGACCATTGAGGATGTAGTGCGACACAGAAAGTCAGAATGCTTCCACGCATCTACTGCAGCAAACGTTTCCTTGTCTACCTCTCCTTCATTCAACTTAGGAGCGTCCTCTGTGAGGACCTTGCCAGATTCAAGGTTGTGAGATAGAAACAACATTCTGTTGCCATCTCTTGAAGTCAATTCAGTCGCGACCTGATCTCAAAAAAAAAATCGAGTTGATGAATTACTAAGCTTCCGAGCGAGCTTAGCTCGGGCCCTCCCAGGCCCATACCAAATCGCGACGGATTATATCGATTTTGATCTTAGTGTGATCGAGTGGCATGTGTAAAGTGTACATGCAAAAGGAGTCGCCACCGGTCTTTGGGGAGGGTAGACCGGAAACCCTATCGAGCGGCAGGAGGTTGCCGTTCGATTCTACGCAACTAGAGATTCAAGATCCGGGGACTTGGTTACGTCGGTATTTCCGCCAACGCCCTTTTGGTACTGAAATTGAGTGTTTTTCTAACGTGCTCGTGAAGGGTGAGTTTGTCCTATCAATCACAATCAATGCATCTAATGTGCACAATCAAGGATTCAATGATGGGATAATCACATCACAATGACCTAGTGAAGCCCTAAAGGCTTAGAGAAATGTTCACTTAAGATTTGATTTCAATTCAGGATAATTTGCTCAAGAAGGGCAAAATCGTCATTTTGGGAGAATCTAAGGTCACAAACTAGGAAAATAAGGTCAATCAGCATTCCTATTTTTTGTGGTTTTATGGAATTTTTTTTGAATTTTTTTTTAATATTATAAATGGGATCGGGCCCGGCCCGAAGAGGACGGAACCCAGACCCTCGCGCTGGGTCCTCGGGCCTGCAGGAGCCTGCGGGGCCCGTGACTAAACTGAGACCCATAAATAAAATAAAGCAGACCCAACTCCCACAATGCAGACCTCTCTTGCTTCTTTTTAAACGGGCCCAGTGATCAAAGGGGCCCAAGCAACAGCCCAACATTACACTTCACGTAATTTGTAAAGGCAAAACAAGCGTGAATGCTCTACTCAAAGCCCCCACCGCCCATGTCTTCTTTTAAATTTTTATTATTATCTTTTTCCTACTTCTCTGCATCGTCTTTCGTGGACTTTCTTCACCATCCTCACCGAGAACCAACCCAGAGGCTTACCAAGACCGAAATACTCCACCAATAAACAAAAACGTTGGCAGTCGGAAGCTACAGAAAATTACCGATTTGAGTGGATCATGATTATTTTACTCACCCTCTGAATGGGTTAAAGCTCATGTGATTGGAATCAAGGATGACCCATTACTCCTATGGTAGCCGATAATGGCCCAGTTAATGAGATTAAACCTAGTTTATAAATATAATAAATAAAACCTCAAGTCTTCACAAGAAAGGAGGGCATTTACGACCATATAATTACACGCACGGCCGAAGAGAGGAGAGAGAGGTCTCTCTTAGTGCTCTTGGTTCTCGGTCCAGAAGCAGGAGAAGAAGAGGGGGAGTGAGTTGGTGAGGGTTCTTGACATATTTTTTGATACACTTCAACTGGGAGAGAGAAAATCTTAAGAGGAGAAGGAGAAGAAGAGAAATTTCTCTTTTGTCAGTTGTCTCTCTCACATTCACGTGGTTGGCCACTTTCCATCGCTGGGCTCTTCTTTGCTCAGTGGTTTGTTCCTGTCCCTGTGATCCAAGGAATATCGGTGATGAACTTTCACATCATGCACATGTGGCACGGGAGCAAATGGGACCACTGAAAACTCGACACGTGACAGTAGGAGAGAGTCCAAAAAGAAAAATTTAGCAAGCTAAATTTGTCCTCCCTCCTTGCATGCCTCTTCTGCTACTACCCTACAATACTAAACATGAAACGTCATCCCCCCCTCCTCCTTTTTCAAATTCATTTCTCCTTCTCTTAGGGTTGAGGTAAATCTGAGGGTGAGAGACGTCGTTGAGGCAAACTCAAATCGTTTCTCATTACAAACGCACCAGACCAGACTGTGGAATGGAGGAGCTCTGTCCTCGCATTGCCGTCGATAGAAATCTCACACACTAGACCAAGGCTGTACTTTCTTCCCTTATGTTGCTGGTCGACAAAAAATTTAAGCGTTGAGTGCGTACCAGACAACGGCTGCCCCCCCCAAAACGAAAGAGCTCGTCCTAGCTCAAATTCTCCCGTTGCAGCTACCTCCAAAGCTTCTCGGACCTTCCGTCATCAAGAAGTCCCACATCCACAACATTCATAATCAATTGAGGTTTAGAGTACATGATCTAGTGCGCATTATAATCGACTCTTATCTGCGCGGTTTTTGGAGAAAACTAATGCGGTGCGGGCACGTAGCCTAGTAATCTACTTAAATGTGCTTGAGGTTTGAGCCAACGATCTAGCCGAGTTCGCCTAGGGGGTGTCAAGGGGCCGGGGTCGCAAATGGCCGACCCGGCCGAAATC
The DNA here is from genome assembly GCA_019149425.1 of Psidium friedrichsthalianum. Taxonomy (NCBI): domain Eukaryota; kingdom Viridiplantae; phylum Streptophyta; class Magnoliopsida; order Myrtales; family Myrtaceae; genus Psidium; species Psidium friedrichsthalianum. Next base: position 297 of record JAGVVM010015697.1, on the reverse strand, counting down.
AAACAGTACCAAGCTTGGCTGGCACGGCCGACCGACCGATACCCGAATATATACATTCAATATATCCGGGTGGGTCGGGCAGGTCAGGCCGGCGACGGTCCAATTTTTTATTCATTTTTTTTAAGAATGAAGCTCCAAATCCTTAATCCTCTGCTCCACTTATCACATCAAGCTCTACCTCGTCCCTCCATAACGACGCCGAATCCCTCCCTACCTGAGACCCACGCCTCCCACCGGCAATGACGCCAAACCGTTCGGAATGCCCCTGAAGAAGTCCCGTCCTCGACCCAGGCGCTC